>PISX010019563.1:0-37883 GCA_004024625.1 Mellivora capensis | reverse complement strand
ACATTGAGATACCACCTCACACCAGTTAGAATGGCCAAAATCAGCAAGACAGGAAACAACGTGTGTTGGAGAGGATGTGGAGAAAGGGGAACCCTCTTACACTGTTGGTGGGAATGCAAGCTGGTGCAGACACTCTGGAGAACAGTGTGGCGATTCCTCAAGAAGTTAAAAATAGAGCTTCCCTATGACCCTGCAATTGCGCTACTGGGTATTTACCCCAAAGATACAGATGTGGTGAAAAGAAGGGCCATCTGTACCCGAATGTTCATAGCAGCAATGGCCACTGTCGCCAAACTGTGGAAAGAACCAAGATGCCCTTCAACAGACGAATGGATAAAGAATGTGGTCCATATACACTATGGAGTATTATGCCTCCATCAGAAAGGATGAATACCCAACTTTTGTAGCAACATGGACGGGACTGGAAGAGATTATGCTGAGTGAAATAAGTCAAGCAGAGAGAGTCAATTATCATATGGTTTCACTTATTTGCGGAGCATAACAAATAACAGGAGGACATAGGGAGATGGAGAGGAGAAGGGAGTTGAGGGAAATTGGAGGGGAGATGAACCATGAGAGACTATGGACTCTGAAAAACAACCTGAGTGTTTAGAAGGGGTGGGGGGGTGGGTAGTTGGTGTAGCCAGGTGGTGGGTATTAGGGAGGGCACGCATTGCATGGAGCACTGGGTGTGGTGTAAAACTATGAATTCTGTTATGCTGAAAAGAAATGAAATTTTAAAAAAAGAACTCATCCTGATTTAAAAAAAAATTGAACATACATTTTTTTCTTAAAATATAGTTTAAAAAAATCTTATTTTATAACCATAAGATAGGATAAAAATAGCTCAAATCTCACTAACCAGAAATAGTCACCTATCTATTAGCATTTCAGTAATTTTTTCTAATCTGTATTTTACATAACTCTATCTTATAAAATTAAAATAAATACATATGCAATATTATGTTTTGCTTTTACAGTATATATATATAGCTGTGTTTTCTGAAAGCATATATTTGTAAAACATGGTTGTTAATGGCTTCTAAACATTCTATTACAGATAACATCATGCTTTTAAAAATATTTCCCCCTGGGCGCCTGGGTGGCTCAGTCGATTTAGCCTCTGCCTTCGGTTCAGGTTATGATCCCAAGGTTATGGGATGGAGTCCCGCATTGGGCTCCTTGCTCCGCAGGGAGCCTGCTTCTCTCTCTGCGGCTCTGCCTGCTTGTGTGCTCACACGCTCTCTCTCTCTTGCTCTCTGAGAAATAAATAAATAGAATCTTAAAAAAAAAATTTCCCCTTTTTCTTACCATTTGGGTTTTTCTAAATTTCTTTAATAACTATGTAAGTCAATTATTGTGTAAAAGGTAATAGACATTTCTAAGGCTTTTGATAGATGTTTCTAAAATGATCATTAATAGCATCTTTAATAAATTTACGTTTCCTCCAAAAGTGTATGAGAGTTTTTATCTCCATGTACCATCTATAACAGCAGGACTGATTATTGAATACAATTTTTTCTACTTTAAGGGATTAAATAATTAGCTTTTTTTCCCCCCAAATACGGCTTTAAAATTTTTTTTTCATCTATCTGTTGACTTATTTTTAACTGCAAATTGTACATTTCCTTTTACCTTTTTGGATATAATCTCATTTGCATTGATTTGAGAGGTTTTTTTTTTTTTGGTTTATAAGAGTTCTTTACATATTAGATAAAATATGCAGGATGGTTTTTATGTATCAAAAACAGTTAAATATTCACAACTTCATATGGTACAACTTAAATTATATACTTTATATTGGTTGCCAATATGTTCCCAGTTTGCCTTTTGTTCTTTTTTTATCATGTTTTTTAAAGCATATAACAAGTTAAAAATTTTTTTGTTGTTTAATTTAGTGATCCTTTCCTTTGTAGTTTCCTCCATTGCTTTCTTACAGCAAAAGGTCTCTCTATCCCAAGGGCAGATAAATATTTTTGTAGTTTCATATTTTAAAATTTAACTTTTAAAATCCATCTGGAATTTTGCTTGAATGTATTGTTAAGGCAGGGATCTGTTTACTGAGTGATGTAACAATTACTTTCAGATTCCTGAGTAACCTCTGTTGTTTATTTTCATGCCTGACTGCTAAATACACAAAATTATCATGTGTCCTAGGAATATAACGTTTTTGATCTTGGTTCCTTATAAAATACATTATTCTCATGCCTTGGGTTAGCTGATGTGCTTCAAAGACCAGTAATAATCTGGAGACCTTAATTTTGGAATGTTAATTCTAACAATATAAATAATAGTGTACTCAATACGGGCGCCTGGGTGGTCAGAGGGTTAAGTCTCTGCCTTCAGCTCAGGTCATGATCACAGGATCCTGGGATCGAGCCCTGCATCAGGCTCTCTGCTCAGCGGGGAGCCTGCTCCCTGCCCCCCCCCCCCCGCCTGCCTCTCTGCCTACTTGTGATCTCTCTTTGTCAAATAAATAAATAAAATCTTTAAAAAAAAAAAACCAAAAAAATAGTGTAATCAATACTTGATTTACTTGATGGCTTCTTCCAGCATTAAATTCTGTCATCCGCAGAAGCTTACACATTAACCTAAATGGATAGTATTGTTAAATAAAATATTGTTTAGAAAGATTAAAAAAAACCTACTTGATTATGTTTTTCATTTTTTCCTTATACTTAAATTTGGTTTAGCTTTAGGAATGATATATGTATTTTAAAATTTGTTCTTTGAATTAAGATACCAAGTGATGACTGACTTGTAACTGTGTTCTAGGCCTCAAAGTGTCTGTCTCATCATAGATGTCTTAGGCAGAAATTCCACTCATTTATTTTAGAGTTTTTAGAGCTTATTACAGTGTTCCTGTGGAACAATATGTGCAATCTTAAATGAATTCAGTTGAAGTCCAAGTTTCTGTTATTTTATCTAAATTATATCCAATGATTCTGATGCCACTGAAGAAAAAAGTAAATTGCTTCAAGTTTTGTAATTTATTTTTAAGACATTCTGGTGACCTTTGTTAAATTCTTCCAGTGAGGAAAGACCCTGGCTCCTCCCTTTTATATTTGCACAGGTTGAGCACCAGTAATGATTTTTTTGAGTCTGAAGAAATACATGTGTACACTACTATTCAGATTCTTTCTATCTTAAACTTAATGGTTTAGATACATTTTTAGATAAATCTCTTGTGTCTAAATTGTTGCTATTTGTATATAAAACAGTGTAACAAATCTGATTCAATAATAAGTTATCCAATTCATAGATCAAATAAATTTGAATACTGAGGGATAACTTGTATTGGGTCATACTAGGTTTCACGTATTAGGGACCACTCAAAGGGGGAAGATAAAATGGATATATTCTTTTGGATTAAAAAATCCTGATGATCTCCAAATTCTCTTAGAAGCCAACCAAAGATCTTGTCTTCAGTGTTCTAGAGTTTCCTGAGGGCTCATTAAGTTTCCAGACCTTAGTGGGATTGGGTGGAATGGGGAATAGACCATAGTCACAACTCAAAGGGGACAGAATGTGCTTGAAATGCGCTTGTCAGAGCTGGAAGTTAGGATTTCTGTGACATGGCCACTAGGTGGCTTCAGCTGACTGCTTAGAAAGGGTAAAGCCCAGAGGTACTGTGGGGTTGCTTTTCACACTTTATTTTAGGAAAATAATTTTATTTTGGGAGTATTTATTTTCTGAGATAGATTAACAGAACCAATTCATAAAACTTAAAGACCTTAGAGGATCATCCAGTCTCACTTTCTCATTTTAGATATAACATTTAGGAAGACTTCTCTAAATTGACTGCTCTATAGAGGTAGAGTCAGAGTTAGAGCCCAGAGTCTCTGACTCCTAGTCTAATTTTTTAACTGTTGAGTCAGTGATATCAATTTATTCTTCGTTTCTCTTAAGTCATACAAGAGGGTTTTATGGCACTGACCATGCCTAAGTAAGCCCTGGAGAAAGTGTGTATAGGAAAGTCGTGTCCAGAGCAGAAGTGGGTAAAATAGTTGATGGGGATTAAGGAGTGCACCTGCTGAGATGAGCACTGGGGTGTTTTATGGAAGTGTTGAATCACTATAGTATGTACCTGAAAGTAATATTACACTATATGTTAATTAACTGGAATTTAAATAAAAAATTTAAAAAGTTAGTGCTATGCATCAAGAATCTGAAGAAATAGAGGTAAAATTCAGGCACTTGTTGACTTCTGAGTCAAATATAAGAAGTGGATATACATACATATGTTAAAAAAAAAAAGGAATGTTGTGTTGAAGGCAGGTGGTAAAGTGGATGCTGGTGGTCACTGTATAGGAGAGACTGAACAATGTCAGTATCTCCTCTCATCCAAGTTACGCTTTTCGATTAATGAGCTGACCACTTGCCATGGACCCAAAGTTGGGGAGTTTTAAAATTTCTTACTCATTCTGAATAAAGCCTAGACTCTTATATACCATATGTGTATATTTTTCAGATGAATAGTAGCATTTTAAAGTTGTTTTTTCTCTCATATTTTCTATAAGTTTTGATGAATATTTAACCTTTAGAATGGGACTAAAAACCTCTTTTTTTTTTTTAAATCAAGGCCACTAGAAAACATAACAAATGAAAATCAAACAAATTCATTATGCATCAGTTAAAAATGACTTATGACAGTATTGACTTCTTTTTTCTTCTGAGAAAGCTAAGGAGGAAGCAAATAGTGTTCATTTCAACTTTTTATAGCAAGTTCAGGAAAATTTACAATTTTTAAAAATGGTATGCTAAGTTTATCTATAATTTATATATCAGGGGTAGTTTCTAGAGTAAAAAAAAAAAGATAAAGGAGACTAAGCGAGAAGGAAGAGTGAAAGGATGGGAGCAAGAGGGATGGACAGAGAACTACGAAACGAGGAAATGGCTCAACAAGTATTCACATGCTTGTTATGAATCTGCCAAGTAGGAGCTGGAGTGAGGATTAAATGATACAACAGTTGTAAAGCTTTTGGAGCATGATTTATCATGTAGTTAGGTCCCCCAAAGTGACAACTATTATAATAATTGTTAAGGGTTTTTTTCTCCCTTGTAATGAATCCTAACATTGGGAGTGCTTATGTAAAATATAAATCATGTTTGAAACATTTGAATTGAGTCTTTGATGTAAAACTTTAGAAATGGTCTAAATCCACCAAAAATTTGAATTATGTCTCATTTTCTCTTTCTTATTGTAGTGATTTAAAGGGAGTGATAGTCACTCTGAGTGATGATGGTCACTTGCAGTGTTCATACCTAGGGACAGACCCTTCTTTGTTCCAAGCTCCAAAGGTTGAATCTAGAGAACTACACTATGATGAACTTGATATAGAATTGAAAGAACTTCAGAAAATCATCAAAGATGTTAATAAATTACAAGGTATCTCATTTGCAATTTTTTATTATTTTGGTGTTTATTATAAATTGACTTATTTTGTATGTAGATAATATTTTAAATATATTAGTTAATTTTCTCCTCTAGTCTTAATTAAAATCATATTCGTAAAAATAGTGTTGCTCTTTAATTTGTACTTTGTAGCTTGTGAAAAAAACGTTAAGATACTGCTTTTGTTAGTGTGTTTCAGGGACAGAGCTATCTAATTTTTTTTTCTTTAAACTCTAAGAATGGAACAAAGTACTTCTCTGCATAGTGGTTTCAGGACTTGAGAAGAGCATTAAACTTTAGAGTGATCATTTGTTAACTTCTAATATCCCTGAAAACATTTTAGTTGGTTCTTTTAAAAGAAACCCTATCAGTACATGAGTTACCACTTTTTTACTAAAAATGTAGTCATTTGCAGTTTAGTGATATTATTTAGGTATGTAGTTAATTAGACATCCAAATGGAATGTAGCCTGCAGTATGTTGATTTCTAATGACTCAGAGGCTGATGATATTTTCAGTTTCTGAGTTTTAAGCAACTCAATATTATCTTTCCTTGGGATTCACAGGGGTATAATTTTATTGTAAATTAAACGGAGAAACAAAACACCAGTCCTGCAGTTTGAATTGAACATGTGAAAAACATTATTTTAAGTTTTCTTCTCAGAGTCAGGTAAAAGTATTTTTTTAATGAGAAAAAATATGGACTATTTTCACATAAAAGAAATGTAAAAACAAGTAGGAATAATAAAAGAAGCAGAGCATCAAAGGCCAACCAAAACACAAGAGCCAATCTTAATCCTGATCCAATCACTTTACTAGATTTATATATTTTCAGTCTCCATTACCAAGACAGATTCAAAGGAATTTAGATAATATATTTTAAATATATGATTATTAAGGTAAAATTATTATGCCTTGGCTTCACATGTTCTCTTAGAAAGTTTTGAAAGTAAACCAGTGAAACTGAGGTCTTTCAAGTAACTCCAATTACAGAAAACCCATTTGTTGTCAGCATCCCCCCTCAAATGGCGAATGGTTAAAATTTGATGTTTCACATTGCAATATACACATTCTCTCCCCCCCCCGCCTTGATACTAGTGTTTGGGGATTAATGGAATTATGAGTCTCTTTTTGTCGTTTAAAAATATAATTGGAGAAGAGAGGCATATATATGAAACATGAAATTTCCAGAGTCCATTAAATAAATTTAATGTTACTTTTCACTTTAAATTTTGTGTCTTTAGATTTTGCCCTTCCCATAAACAATGTGCTAATGATATTTTGATTAACACTCAATTGTGTAAAAGATTTCTCAGAAAAATCCTTTACAACTGTAAATTTTTTTTTGGTGGCCATAGTGATACCCTTGAGTGAGAAGGTTTGAACTATTTTTTTTTTTTTTTTTGGTTTGAACTATTTTAAAGTTGTCATTACCTTGATCCTTCTGTGTATCTTCAAATAACTGCTAATTAAGGTAGGGATGTGCCCACTGACTTGGGTGCAAAGTTCATTATTTATATAACCTCAAATTTTAGTTAATATTTGAAGTTCTCTGACACTTCTTTGCCATCATCATCTGGTTTTAGTCCTAAAAACAAAACAAAACAAAACAAACAAATAAAAACCCACACGCACAACCAAAAAAACCTAAAGGAAGCTTGTAAGAAAGAGGGACTTTTAAAATATTTTATTTCTAGATATTGAAAAAACTTAGTATCCTTATAAAACTGTGGTGTATTTGTTTATTAAAATACTTGTAATTATATAAAAGCACAGAATCATTTCATTATAGAAGATTATGAGAAGTTAAAACTCTGAACTTTTTGATGACCTCATTATTCATTTAAATGCCATTTAGCATAGTGACTTTAACTCACAAAAAGAAGTTCACAGTCTTGTGGATTATTTTTGGTACTTAGAGCTTTTTTATTTCTTCAGAGCAAAAGTTTCAGCAAAATTTAAAGCCAATTTAAAGAGTACATTTTGTTGTACACATGGTGTATATTATCCACTGTAATAAAAGTGTTTTTGAAGTTGATTTTATGTGTGCAACTTATATGAGGAATGTATGTTGTAAGCATGAAATTATAGTAATAATTTCTGTATGGCTCATGGGTTTTGAAGCTTTTTATATTCAACTCATTAGTGTGAATCCTGCCTAGGATTTCTGTTACCAGTAGTCAACAACAACTGTTGGTAGGCACTTTCAAGGGCAGAATTTCCTTATAATTTAGCCAGTTGATCATTCTATACCTGGGGTGTGAGAGAATGGGTATGATACTGCGATGGCCTCCCACACAGTTGTGTCTTCAGGAAGTGAAAGAGAACAGTAAGAAAGAGGCGTATAAATGAAACTCTGTACCCTATTGGAAATATGTCTAGGATAACTAAATTGCCTTTACCATTGAGTCCTAGAAGCATTTACTTGGTGACCTTGTTAGGAGATGTGTTGTTTAGGGCTGTGTCTGGCTGCGCATAACACAATACCCAAATAAGGTGGCTTAAACAAGGCAGAGGTTTATTTCTTCCCCATAGAAAAGAAGTCTAGCAACGGGCAGACCAGGGTTGGTCTGGCAGTTCCACTGTCATCAGGGACTCAAGTTCTTTTTCTCCCAGGGTCATCTATTGGTCCAGGATAGCTTCTGGAACTCCTGCTCTCACATCTGCAGCTGAGTCAGCCCCCTTAAGGATCTTTCCTGGAAGCCACACCCTGAGCAGCTTCTACTCACATCTCACTGGCCACTCCAAGCTCACAAAAGAAGCTGGGAAAATTAGTGTTTTAGCTGAGCACTTCATTGCTCAGAATAAAACTGAGCTTCTTTTAGTAAAGAACTGAAGAATGGTTATTGGGTAGGCAAGGAGCAGGCTTTTGTATTGCCACTAAGTAAGTTATGGAAATTCCCACACTCAATATTACAGTACTGGTGGGAATGCTTGATGACAATGGTAGGTAGTTCTTCTCTTTGTGAGACAGCTGATTCCTGTGGCATCATCCAAGAACTTTCCATGTTTTCACTCAGCTATCCTTGGTGTGTGAGGGATGTTTCCTCTCAAGGTCACAGGGTAATTTCAGCAGTTCCAGGTATTATGTGCAAATATGATTTCCAGGGAAGAAGAGAGATATTTCTCCCAAGTCGTCTTTTTTATTATGGGGAAATAGCTTTCCCAGAAGCATGTGCCAGCACCCCCACTCCCAACTTTTCCTCACCTCATGTCTGCCAGGATTAAGCCCTGTGCTTATGCCTAAAACAACAAATGGTCAGGGGAATGAAATCACCATGATTGGATCTGACCAATCCAGTGACTTTGAGATGAAGGCGAATGCCTCCCTAGAATTATAGCTCTGCCACAAAGGAGGAGGAGGGGAAAGTAGATGTTAGGTAGACAGCCAATAGTCTGTCATTCATATATATGTATATATATACATGCATACATATATATATATACACACACATATTTGCATATACATTTATGTTCCTTATTTATTTAGGATCTGTGTCATTTGTTCATCATATCTCATTATGCACTGTAAACATTTTAAGTCGTGAAATTATAAGTTGTGAAAATAACATGAGTATGGTAAAAATAATTCTAAGAGTATTAAAAGGGTAAAACTCCCAGATCTTAGTTCCTCTACATTATATAAAGGTAACCTTTATCAGGAATGTTTGCGTATTCTTTAAAAAAATTTTCATATTTATTTATTTTTATACAAATATGTGCATATTAGATGCATTGTACTACCTCTTGCTTTTTTTTTTTAATTAATAGACACATCCTGGAGTTCTTTTCATATCAGTTTATAAAGTTTGAGAACACTCTTATTTACAGCTTTGGGCTTTGGATCATTGAACAGCATACCATAATCTAGTCAACCATTTCCCTGTTAATAGAAATATAGAGATTTAGGTTGTTTTTGTTTTGGTTTTTAAAAACTACCAGCAGCAGAGAAGCTCCTTGGGCATGTATGTGAGTATTAGATAAATGCTAAGGAGTAGAATTATTAGATCGTAGGATATGTATATTTTACATTTTGATAGTTCTGACCAAACTTACCTTCAAAAGGGTATAGTTTGGGCTTTTACCTGTAGTGTTAAGGAGAGAACATTGAAGTTCCCAACACTTTTCAGTCACTGGGACATATTTTAGATAATATCTTTGGAGAAAGACAGTTTTTCTTTCAAATTTTGTAGCAGGGGAAGAATTATCAGGTTTCTAATTCTGTAATGCATTACTTTTGTTCAACTTATGAATATGGTTATGGGGTTGTTTTTTGATATGTGAGAAAAAACTTCTTAAAAAACTATATATAGCAGTTTTGCTTTATGATTAAATATCGTTTTTCTTTTTAAATTACAGGTATTTGGCCCATGACTGAGAGAGAAGATGACTTGAAAGTTTCTGCCATGGTTTCTCCTAACTTTGATTCAGTGTCTGTAGGTATATTCACAGACTTTAAAAGGGTTTATGATAGTGGTGGACTATGCTGATTTGGGATCAATATGTATTGATTGAAATTTTTGGTCCCCAGATAGAAACTTAAGAGTTTCTATAACAACTTTTAGTCTTTATTACCTTCTAGAAAAAACATTTCCAATCTCTTAGTGAGGAGTTCCTTAGGATTTTGGTCTAAAAAAAGGAGAGGAAGGGAAAGAGGTTTTCCACATTATTCTGAATCTACTTTTATTTTTTTAAACTTTTTCAGTATCATAATATTGAGATAATCATAATCCAGGTGAGTAATACTGACCCTACAAGATTTTTGTTGAAGGTTCAATGAGATAGTGTCTATATATATATATATATATATATGAATGAGGAGGAGATAGGGAGGGAGGGAGGGGGGTGTCTTTGTGTGTTATTTAACAAACAGTTAAGCAGTTGGGCCAGGAATTATTTTTTCCTGCCATTTCTATCTGTGTGACCCAGGGCAAGGTATTTTATTTTCTTTTTCTTAATTTTTCTCATCTGTGAAATGGGAATAATAATAGAATCTACTTTGTTGAAGTGTTATGATAATTAACAATATCATTATCATCAAATTACATTTTAGTTCTTTTAACATTATTATCCTCACCACCACCACCACTGCCACACACTGCATTCCACTGCTTGTCTCACCCACTGCCATATCTTTAGTGTCTGTCACTTAATGAGTGCTCAGTATTTTTGCTTCATAAATGAATGGAGATGCAAAACAGCAAAAATGAAAGAGAGACTGTCCTTGGTCATTTTGCCCCAACTCCTTGTTTAGTTTTACGTAAGCACTTGTTAGATTATAATTGGCTATGTCTCACTGCCTGCGGTTTGGGCAAAAATCTATAAAGTTTATCTGTCTCTGAATCAGAAGTTCATCAATTTTGGCAAGTGATCAAATTCACTGCTTTTTACTATATTTGGAGTTCATGTCATGTAATTTTACCTAAGAAATGACTTCGATATTTAGGTATCAGAGCATAATATAGTAAGTATTTGTCCTAAGTTTTCAAAGATTAATCTTGGTAGAAAGAGCCAACCCAAGCTGTGATAAAAATCACGTTAACATTGCCATAATATAGTAAGTTAGGCATACTTAAAAAAAGTACTATATATGAAAGAAACATTCACTCAGCTGAGTCACATAGTAGAGGCACTGTTTAAAACATTGGCCATTCAGCACACACCATTTCTCACTCTACCTGAAAGCTGTAGTCTGAGTGGAACATTTTTGCTTAGTTAGCTGACAAATGTATACACATTTTCTTGCCTTGGAAATGATTCTTATTTTCCTTTGGGCAACTTAAATAATTTTTTCTAGGTTCTCTTAAACATAAGCTATTTGGAACCAGGATTCCCTTTCGGTTCTTTAGTAACTTTTGATCTTTGCAGGAAAAGGCCTTGTGTAATAGTACTTTATTGTAATGTATATTTCCCTATTGGTAACTCAGAGTGCTGTTTCCTCTTGACTAGGTGTCTCTTTCCAGCTTCATTTTCCCTGTCTTACTATTTTTTCCTTCTTAAGAGATTCCTGAGAGTATCATATTCATCCCATTAGAACACACTGGCCCAACAATTTATGTGGCTATGGTGCCATGGTGTCTTTGTGTAGCTCTTTGTCTCTGGCTATAATTTTATCTTCCCAAAGGGCTGCTGTCCTGGAAGCACCTAGGTGTTTAAACATGGATTGAAAAGAACAGGAAACAGGAGATGTTGGTTTCTCTTCTAGATATGTGGACAGCCATATGTAAAACATTTCCTGGATTCCATTTTTAGGCTCTGCTAGAGCAAAAAGCCTGGCTCAGTGTTTTATTTTGTCATTATTTATGAAAGCACACATCTAAAAAATAATATAATTTCTATTAGAGTGAGGTCTTTTATAGATAAGACAAGCATTGCTGTCTTATCTTTTGGATTGAGAAGGTGGATCAGAGTTCATACATGGTTTTCTATGGATTCATATATAGAATATGAATCTCCCCACTCTTACTTATGCTGATACCCAGTTTAGTATAGCCATTCCTGTTGCTTAGAAGTGACTTAGTCTTTCTTAGTAAAAAAAAATTCCAGGTAAGCTAACTAAAAGCACAATAGATCTATTCATTGGTTGAATTAGTGATTTTATTAATATTAATTGTTCCCCAGTCATGGATATTATTAGAAAATTATATTACCCTTCCGTCTTATTCTGTCATGGAGTGAGCATTTTTTCCTTTCAATCTACCACTCTAATAAGTAAGTTATAATTTCTAAAGAAATGTTTGCTCTATTATGTTATGCTCTGAATTCTTTAAGAGGTAGGATCAAGCAACCCAGGCTGATGTTCAAAGAATGATCTAGTTTATGATATGAACTATTAAAAAAATACACTTCTACTTTTATTTTATTTTATTTTCTAGGTGTAAGGCCATTCAAGCTTTGTATCATTAGTTACATGTCTTAGATATATATTATTAATCAGAATAAAACATATCTTTGGCAGGTTGAAAATATAAGGACCTTAAAAGGCTGGCATAATGCTTATCTGAGAAATACATAGAGGCTTTCTTCTATATACTATAAAGAACAAGTTAATATAATTAATTAATTTCAATACTTAATTTTTTTTTTTTAAATTTAAATTCAATTAGTTTCAACATTTAAGTAAATTTGGCAAGAGAATAGTTTGATAATAAAATATGTGACCTTTTTTTTTTGGAAAAGGTTTCTATTAGCTTATGACTTTCTAGTTGAAGGCATTCAAAAAGCTACATTAACCCTTTTAGTCTGTCATTAGATTGATAAGTCCTTTATGGTTAGTTTCCTCTTTTGGTGGTGAGAAGTATATATTGCACCCATTGTGTTTACTCGTTGATGGACATGTAATTTGAAACCATTCTTTCCTTCCTTCTCTTCTCAATTCTGTGTTTACAGCAAGCTACTGATGTTGCAGTGGGAACTGACCTTGTCCCTTCAGTCACAGTTAAGGTATTGTACCATGGTTCTAGACTTTATTGTGGAAATGGTATTACACATTTCATCACATCTGCCACTGTTGTCAGCCTATGACTGGCTTATGGTAATGTAAAACAAACACTTGAAATATGTATATTTCCCTCAGCTTTGGATAGCAAAGATAACCTTTATTTTTTTCCTACAAATATAAAACTAATAATTGCATTCTTAGCAATGTTATGTAATATAAATAATTTTTATGGGTTATGCTTAACCATTATGTTTAAATGATCTAGGGTCTTTTTTCTAGAAACAAAATTAACATTTTAAGTATGTTGGAGGAATTGTGTCATTACCACTTATGATAGACCAACCAGTTGATTGCAGCATCATATTTATAAGGGAATCATGCATGCTAATATCTTTCTTCTATATATAATTATGTATATGTTTGAGAGGAATTTCTGGTCATCTACCTGCCATGACATTAACTTTAAATGGATGTATTTATAGCAAGAAAATATTAAATGAAGAAGCCACAAAGTAGAGTAGTGACAAATTGATAGTCCTAAAAAAATAGAATATGAAGGATGTGGTTTTGGTTAAGATTTTTAGTCCTGTCATTGTAAAATTTTAGAACTAGAACTCAAATGTAGAACCCTCTTAAGGCATTTAGATTAAAGTGTGGTAATCAGTCAGCACGTTATTAAGTTGAAAATATTTATCACTGCCCAGACCTCGGAGCCAGGAAAAGTTGTGGATCTTGGCAATTTGCTTAGTCAAAACTTGGATAGGACTTTATATTTTCTTAGATTATGGGTTGCTGTCCTTGGAGGAGCTTGACAGGGCACCAGGCTTTACCAATTGTGTTCGCTTACACTGGACCCAGCGGGTGGCCCAAGTGTGGGGATCTTTGGTAGAAGTTGAAGGGAGCCCAATCTTGTAACAGTTTCCTAAGCTAATTTTTTTGGATTCTTGCCACTGGAAACAAGGGTGGTCTTTCCCCACTTCTCCCTCCCCCCATCCAATCAAAGGCTCTATCTCATTAATACTTTTGAGTCTGGAAAAGCAGCCGTGGCAAGAAATCAAACACTTAAGAAAAAAACAAAAAACAAAAAACCCCTGATTTCCAGGAATGATCTATAGACTTTTGTGTAGAGAAACCTCTTTTTTTTATCTATCTACTGATAATGTTCAGACATACACACGTAATAATTCAGGAGCACACTATAAATTGCAAAAAGAAATCCTGTACTTAAACCAGAAAACATTGCTTATGCTAATTCCTACCCCCCCAACTGCTAGTTATTGCTATAAGTAAATACACCTTTCTCACTTATGCAGTTCTTTGGCTTTCATGTATAATAATAGCCATCTTAAAATGATGGTATGACACTACTGGAAAATTCTCCTTTATTAGTGGAATTTTTATATTTGAGAATGACTAAGTCTCAGCTCTCTTTATTACTGCCATTATAAGAGCTCGAGAAAGAATGCAACATACAAGGGTTACATAAAATCAGCTGGACTTGTACAGCAGACACAGTGACTTTCTGATTCTGTCTGACAGTTTCTCTACAAATTTTGCTATAAATCTCTTCTTATAGCCTTTTATAATAACAGCAGCCAAGATATATAACCATGCAAGTTTCCATCATAATAAATCCTGTTAATTGAGAAAATTTTTCCACCCGTTCCAAGTGAATGAAGATGTGGCTGCCTTGAGTATGTGTGTGTGATGTGTGACCGTCTATTACAGGCAACTGAGGCAGAGTGGTTGTTCATACCTGGCTTTTGGAGTCATATTTATATATCTAGGATAAAATTTGGTATTATATTTCATAGGATCATATTTCATTTTGTTAGAATCCAAAAACAGCATGGAAAATTCTTGTATTAATATTTTATATTTTCCCTTTAATATTCTGTAATTATTTTTCTCTTAAAATATGAGGTTTATGATCTAGCCAAGTCTTTAACTCTTTTTTTTTTTTTTTTTTTGGCTCAGACACAAGTCTTCTTTGTTCCTCCAGTTATTTTCATCACACATCTCCTTGATTCACATTTGAAAATGCCTAGGCCATTGTTGGGGTTTAATAAATCTGTGCACAAGAGCTATCATGATCTTCCTAACAGTGTAAAATTGTGTGATCATTGTCTAAATACACATTGTTATGCCAGGCAGAGTCAGAATGTCTGTTCTCTCTCTTTTTTTTTAAAGACTTTATTTATTTATCTGAGAGAGAGCGAGCGCGCGTGCGTGCGCGAGAGCTCAGGAGGGGGAGGGGTGGAGGGAGAGGGAAAATCAGGCTGAGCAGGGAGCCTAATGAGGGGGCTCAATGTGGGGCTTGATATGGGGCTCCATCCCAGGATCCTGAGATCATAACCTGAGGCGAAGGCAGATGCTTTACTGACTGAGCCACTGAGGGAGTCCAGAGTGTATGTTCTCTTACAAGTAGCTTATTATTACTTTAAGGATTTTTCATTTTCACTTTTAAAACTAAGCTCTTATGATATATTC
The DNA here is from genome assembly GCA_004024625.1 of Mellivora capensis. NCBI lineage: Eukaryota > Metazoa > Chordata > Mammalia > Carnivora > Mustelidae > Mellivora > Mellivora capensis. Next base: position 22,558 of record PISX010019563.1, on the reverse strand, counting down.
CTGGTGATAGCTTTCAATTTTCTTGCACACATTGGCTTATTGGTGATTATTTAGCTTCTCTGAACCTCTTTTTTTTTTTTAAAACTGTGAAGTGAGGATACTTTTTAAACGCGGAGTTGTTTGAGACTTAATCATAGTTGATTAAGAGCATGGGCTCTGGACTCTGGCAGACAGAAGTTAAATGTGGTTCTTTGACTTATAATCAGAGTGGCCTTGGGCAAATTATTTAGCCTCTCTGAACCACAGTTTTCTTTTCTGTAAAATGATGTATAGTAATAGTACCTGTTTTGTGATTTTGTGAAGATTAAATGAGATAATGCATACAATTTATTAGCATGGTTTCATTAATATAAGAAAGTTGTTAATGGGTATCATTAATATTATTAATTTTATTTAAATATATATGTGTAGACTAGCATTATATTATTACTTATAGTAAAATATTTAAGTTGATTGTGTCCTGTTTATTTAGTGTACGTGGCATAATTTCTTCTTCCCGTAATTATCATCAGGATATTACTAAAAACGTATTATGTTGTTTATAATGATCAGATATCATGAAGGAAGGTTTGCTTGTAGTATGCAGATTCCCCTCATGTATTCCCAGGGCTTATAAATTAAAAATTGAGGATTCATTGTTCATTTGCTGTGTTTTTTATATTTATTTGCATCAATAGTTATCTGTTAAAAATTTTACTTTGCAATTCAAAATTTTTGTGTTTAACTCATTTTTTAAGTTGTATAGAATACCCACATCATTTAAAATGAATACAAGATATGTACTAAATTTAATTATATATATAATGTTTCTGGGCCAGGTACATATTCCTGTATATTATTTCTTTCTCTATAGCATGTATGTATATGTATATATTTTATATATATGTATATATATAAATATATATTAAGGAATAGGTGATACATGCCTTTTTTTAAAAAAAAAAGCTTTATTTATTTATTTATTTATTTCACAGAGAGAGAGAGAGAAAGAGATCACAAGTAGGCAGAGAGGCAGGCAGAGAGAGAGGGGGAAGCAGGCTCCCTGCCGAGCAGAGAGCCCGATGCGGGGCTTGATCCCAGGACCCTGAGATCTTGACCTGATCATAATGGCTTTAACCCATTGTGCCACCGAGGCGCCCCAACATGCCTTTTAATTAAGAGAAATTTGCAAACTACTTATTTTTTTTTTAGAGATCTCCCTGCTGTATTCAGTCTGTGAATTCCTTGATACATTTTTTTTTAAGATTTTATTTATTTATTTGACAGAGATCACAGGTAGGCAGAGAGGCAGGCAGAGAGAGGGGAAGGGAAGTAGGCTCCCTGCTGAGCAGAGAGCTCGATTCGCTTGATCCTAGGACACCAGGATCAAGACCTTAGCTGAAGGCAAAGGCTTTAACCCACTGAGCCACCCAGTGTCCCTACTTATTTTTTTTTTTTTAAAGATGTTTATTTACCTATTTGACAGAGAGAAACACAGTGAGAGAGGGAACACAAGCTGGGAGAGTGGGAGAGGGAGAAATAGGCTCATGCTGAGCAGGGAGCCCGATGCGGGACTTGATCCCAGGACCCTGAGATCATGACCTGAGCCAAAGGCAGACACTTAATGACTGAGCCATCCAGGTGCCCTGAAAACTACTTTTCTTAAAAATAATTTTACCCTTGTACTATGTGAGTTAATGAAACATATCTGTCTCATATACTAGAATCTAATAACTAGATTGAAAGTTGCTCTACAGTAAAGGTATGATATAGAAGGATGCTTCTTAACTCTGTTAGTACATGGGTATCATCTGGGGAGCTAGAAAAAAAAAACCAATACCCAGAACTACCCCCAGAGATTGTGATTCAGTTGGTATACCAACCCTGCCTGGGCAGTTGACTGTGATAAGTCTGGCTTACCATACCAGCCACATGGATGAACTCATCCAAAGGATGCTGTTCAAAGGCTGGGACTTTTAGGATACAAAAGTCCAAAGAGGGAACATGTGCAATGGAAGTAAGATATTTAAGCTTTTTCTTTGATAGCCTGAAAATGATGCCCCTTTGCACTGTGGCCCAGTAAAAATCCATAGGCCTAATGGTTTCTGCTGATGTTTCTCTTGATGGGGAATGAGAGAAGTCCTGGCCTTCTCTACCCATACCTGCCCTATTTCCCAGTCACACTATTACCCAGAGTTCCTAGCTTTTGATTCTAATCTGGGAGGGTTTTCTTAGCATCCATATAAGAGCCCAGTTTAGAAATGCAGCCAGCTGAGATATGCAACAATCAATATTACCACTCTTTGATATTTCTATAATTAGATCTGTCATGTATTTTTGTGTTAAGCTATGGAATAATGTAGTGCTTTGATATGTATCTACACTAGTAACTATCCACCTAGTAAGGAAATCCTTCCTTAGAAAATAATTTATGCAAAAGGTGGTGTGCAGATACTAGATAAGATAATCCCATTGCCACATCTACACATGAAAAGAAATGAACACATATTTCATGATGTAATTATTCACCAAGCACAGGGTGGATTTTTTCATTTGCTTTTGATAGAACATTTTTAATAGCTTTATTAAGTTATAATTCATATGCCATACAATTTACTCATTTAGGAGTTCAGTTCTCTGATTTTTACTATATTTACAGAGTTCTGGAACCATCACCACAATTCAATTTTAGAACATATTTGTCCCCCTTAAAAGTAACCTCATGCCCCCCTCCCTCTTCCATCCTCTACCCCTCCCTCATTCCCATTCCTCAGCAACTTCTAATCTATTTTCTGTCCTTATAGACTTGCCTATTCTGGACATTTCATATAAATGGAATCATACAATATGTGGTTCCTTGTGACTGGCTTCTACCCCTTAGCACAGTGTTTTTAAGGCTTACGCATGTCGTAGCATGTGCCAATACTTCATTTCTTTTGATTACTGAATACTATTTTGTTGTAAGGATATATCATATTTTGTTTATCTGTTTATCAGTTGATGGACATTTGGGTTGTTTCTACTTTTGGCTATTGTGAAGAATGCTGCTATGAAATCTGTTTACAAGTTTTTGGGTGGACATATGTTTTCATTTCTCTTGGCATGGAATTGTGAGGTCATATGGTAAATTTATGTTTAATTTTTAAAGAAAGTATCAAACTGTTTTCCTGCATGGCTGTACCATTTTACATTCCCATCAGCAATGTATGAGATGTCTTTCCTCACATTCTTGCTAACACCTATTTTTGTCTGTTCTTTTAATTATATCATTTTAGTAGATATGTAGTAGTATCTCCTTGTGGTTTTAACTTGTATTTCATAGTGATTAAAGATATTGAGCATTTTTTCATGTGCTTGTTTGGCCATTTCTATATCTCCATTGGAGAAAGGTCATTTAAATCCTTTGACCAGTTTCTAACTGGGTAGAAAGTACCACTTATCTACATACCCATTAATCTGGTATTTACGTTACATGTTATGTTTTACCACTACTCATTTTTTCTCAGATAGTGTTTCCTAATTATTTGCTAGTGATTTTTTACATACTTGTGCTATCCTATTAACTTGGATAAAATGTAATTTTCTATTGATAACAATTTCTGTTTCCTTAGGTCACATTGCAGAATCGACTGGCATTGCAAAAAGCCAAATTATCAGTCTATGTACAACCACCTTTAGTATTGACCTGTGATCAGTTCACCTTTGAATTTATGGGTAAGTGTTCTGCTTTGGCTTAAAGTCTATCGTGGTGTGAGGTTTTCTTTTAGTTAAAAAAAACTTTTTTTTTTGTTAGTATGTTTATTTCATGGCTATATTTCTTGTCTGAATAATGAGCCTGGTATCTTTCTAAAATCAATGATTGTGTTGTTTTGCTTATATTTTCCCTCCAAACATCAAGCATGAATGATACTTTTTTAAAAAATAGCAATGTTTAGTAAATGGTCATTCAGCTGAAGTAATTATAGATTTTCAAGTACTTTCCTTAACTAGATGGGCCTGTAATTGTACTTAAATACTATAATTTGGAAGGCTTTCTTTATTGGTGTTTCTCTAGTGAGCTGTTTATTGAATCAGTTATGTCTGAAATAAGAATATTGGCTTTAGAGTCTGGCCAAAATTTGAATCCTGGCTCTGACACTTACTCAATGTGTAACCTTCAGCAAGTTACTTTATTAATTACTTGGAACCTCAGTTTCTTTTAATCTGCAGAAAGGGGATAATATCTGTCTGGCAGAGCTGTTTTGAGGATTTAATTAGAAAATGAATCTATGTAAGATATCTCTAATAATGCCTAAAATAGTAGAAAGGTCATAAATGGCAACTCTTAGTAAGGTTCCTTTGCACAGAATCTCTTATGCCCTACATTTACATCCAAGTTGTCATTAGTCCTATCAAAATGATTTTTGATTTATCTTTCTACTCTTTGTCTTTCTTTGCTTACTGCTGGTGTTCAGCTGGTTATTCTGTATCTTATTCATGATGTCAAGAACATATTTCTCTCTTTTGCCTTTGTATTACCAACCCTTACTTGAGTGTGCCTGGCAGATAGGGGGAATTCAATAAAATATTAATTGAAACACTGAATGAATGATTGAATAGTTGAAGTAATCTTGTAGGTGATGTCCAGACATCACCTTACTTTATTTTCCAATTATTTATATTTATATAATATATATATTATTTATATTATATATTTATATATATAGCATAATATATTATCTATATATTTCTAATTATTTATATTCTAATTCTCACTTTTTATCTAATTATTTTCACAATACTTCCAATTTGTCTTTCTAAAACATATTCTGAACAGTTTATTTTTCCAGTTAAAAGTGTCTTAAGACTGCCTACCTCAGGTTAGAGGTCAAATACATGAATACAGAAGGTGACATAACAGTCTGCAAAGTTGTTACAGTTATAGTTACATCCATATGCAGTACCCCCATCCCATTTTCCCCTGCAGGCTGTATTATAGCCATGATAAAGTGTACTAATCCCGGTTCCCAAATTCTCTTGCCTTTTTGTGTACATTTTTTCTGATCATTCTGCCTATTCATCTGACTAAAGAGAAGCAGTGATGTAGAATATGGGCACCCTTGCCCTGAAGTCAGTTTTCAGTTCTCTATTGGTTATATGACCTTGGGCAAGCTTCTTAATCTCCCTGTAGCCAGTTTCCTCATGCACAAAAGCTGGGGACAATAATAATACACACCTTACTGGGTTATTGTGAGGATTAAATAAATTAATCCATGTAAAGTGCTTAGGATACTATCTGGCATGTAGTGCATGCATAATTTTAACTGTTGTTCATAATAATTGTCCAACATTTCGAAACTTAATATTACTTTCACATTTCTTATAGCACCAGAAATGAGTAGAACGGTATCCTTTTCTGTTTATCTGAAAGGGAGTTACACACCCCCTGAATTGGAAGGAAATGCTGTTGTTTCTTATTCCAGACCATCAGGTAAGCACACAGTTGTTCACAGATATATAATCCTAATTACTACTTTTAATAATTGGAGTTATGAGTTAAATGTTTAAGTGTTTAAGACTGAAAGACACATTGTGAAATAATACTAAATGGAAAAATAATTCTTCCCTACTGTTAAATAAAATTGTATGTCCAAATTACTTTTATGTGTTATGCATTATTAGAGATAAACTGTTTAACCGATTTCCACATATAATGTTTGATTCTGTCTTCTCAATAGCAAATATGATATATTTTTATTCACACTCAAAGTATGGTATTAGACTTCTTTTATTTGAAGAAAAAAGAAAAGCCTAATCTGAATTAGTGAAAAAGACTATTATGAATTGCTCTAATATAGAGCAATATTCAGAGTTTCAGACACTGTTTTAATGAATGACTAAATAAAACTCTTTCATATCATACATGTTAAAACATTTAAGAACACATTTACTAAAATTTGATCTGTGTTTTTTCAAGGAACTGTTTTGAAACAAGTTATCTTCAGTCCAGTTGAGATTCAGTTAGTGTAAATTTTAACTTCATTTGGCCAAATTTTATAGTTTGGTTTTTTCCCTGTGCAGTGAACTTTTCATATTAACTGTTTGACAATCTGTTTATTGGTAGAATATGAATAGTCATTTTTTTTTCTGATGTTTTAACATAGTGTAACTGATAATAGGGTATTTTAGCAATGTTACACTTGTATTTTTAAAACATTTCTGTACAGTTTTTTTAGTTCTAAAAGTTTTAGAGATGCCTTGATTATCTTTTTCTTTTCTATTGGTGTCCACTTTGCATATTTAGCAATGTTTTTTAGTAATTATAGTTTTAATTTTGTCTAAGTGAATTTTCTGGCTTATGCATTAACAACTCTATACTCTGAGATGATTTTATAACTTTAATATATATTTTCAAAATCTATTTCTTCTGCTTTGTAAGTTATTTTTGCATTAGGTTGTTAAAAAATTCATTATTAGCCAGAATTGACCATTTTGATCATTTATTTATATTTTCAAAATTTGTGGTAATGTAAATATTTTATGTTTAAATGACTTTGAGAAAGCTGGCTTCAGAAAGAAATACAAAATTTCCATAAGGCATCAAAGAGTGATAGACCTTTTTAATTAGATATTTCTGAAAAGAACATTGGGAGTTTTATGTTATTTTAATTTTGAGTTGTGAAATAAAAAAGAAAGAAATATTTGACTAAAATCTCTAGATCATTTATCATTGAGTGTCTTCGTAATCATAGGGACTTTTATACATTTTATCCTTGTTACACTTCAAATATGTGTGGTAGGTGTTGATGCCTTAATTCAACTAAGTATTTCACTTGTTTTCAGGGAAAGGGGTAACACTGGTTGAATATGAATTTAACATAGAGAAATGGGTTATGTAGCAAGTGGACAAAATGCTTTAAAAATACATTATGAAGTTGTAAAATCAGTCTGTGATCTTATGGTTACACATACCATTTTTAACTATTATGCTTTTCTAAAGACAGAACTTAAAAGATTTTAAATTATTGCTAAACCAAAGAATATAACATTAATTAGTTGAAAGTCAATTAGAAATTAAAATGTAAAAAATGTCTATAAAAGTAAAGGAATACCAAGACAAGCCAAAACCAAAAAGACATTGTAATATAAATGAGAGTAACTGAAAATACTGTGTATTTGGCCTTGCACTCAAATTTTTTTTTCCAACAATTCATTTAATCCTCTTGATGTCATTTATATTGAGTCTGGTTTGCTCTTGGTCTAGATCATATACCTTACCTCTTTTTATTTGTTTATTTATTGCCATATTTACACTGGAATAACACACTGTCATGGACTTCTGAGAATGAATGTGTAAATATATTGTTAGATTTCACTTATTCATGTTATACTCTTTAGTTGTGAATTGACTTATTTTTTTTTAATTTTTTAAAAAAATTTATTTATTTGTCAGAGAGAGAGGGAACCACAGGCATATAGAGTGGCAGGCAGAAGCAGAGGGAGAAGCAGAGTGGCAGGCAGAGGCAGAGGGAGAAGCAGGCCCCCCGCCGAGCAAGGAGCCTGATGTGGGACTCCATCCCAGGACGCTGGGATCATGACCTGAGCCGAAGGCAGCTGCTTAACCAACTGAGCCACCCAGGCATCCCGAATTGACTTATTTTTGTTGGGGGCCATTTAAATAATCTGAGAGACTCTTGAAAATTTTAGTTTAACAGTTGTATATTAAATTTGTATTGTAATTTTACCACAAATAATTTGTTGCCTTCTTTCTCTCCTATCCTTTTTTGCATCCTCTGATGGATAGATCGAAATCCTGATGGTAAGTGAAAAGATGATTTAGGACAAAATGAATCTCAGAATTGAAATTTCGTCTGTGAATTAAACTAGTATTGAATGAATGAATGAACTATTTTTACAGACTGCTGTTTTAACCACAGACACTTCTTTAGGATGATTCAGTGCCTTCATGTGGCTATGGAGAGGATCATAAATGTTTCCTCTCATAGAGACTTGCCATTCATTATTAGTTTTTTTAGAGTCATGAAAAAGAATGAAGCTCCATGACTGTTTTGGAAAAAAAAATCAGAAGTGTCATTGATCACTTATATCTGTAAGTTTGGGTGATTTACTCATATGCCCTGCTACCTTATTTTACTTAAAATAAATAAAGAATAAGGAAAAAATGGTAGAAAAACAATTCTAATTGTTTTCTTTTTCTTTCTTGTTATCTTTTTTTTTTAATTGAAGGCTGGAGTAAAGCGGTCAAAATATAACTAGGGTATAGGGAAAGGATAGGCCCTTTTTGAGTCTTTTGATTATGGGGTCTTTTTGATTATGCTAGTGATTTTGATGTTTGTTCTGTGACCAAAGGGCAGCCACTAAATGGTTTTAAGTATGTCAAAAAGTGCATGGATGTGAACATGCACACACATGCTTTTGCCCTGGAAAGGAGAAGAATAGAAATGTATTGTGGAAAGATCACTCTGACTGCAGTGTGAAGAACTGGTTTTGAAAGACAGCCAAATTGCCTGTCAGAAGCTCAGTTGGAGGTTATTGCAGTAGAGTAGAGTAGAGGCTATGGAGATGGGGCAGAGACCTATTCAGGCCTCAGCTGAGTAGTAGTGAGCACCTCTAATGCACATATTTTCATATCTGAGTACCATATCTAGACAAAGGGATCAGGGTTCTTCGAGAAAGGGCTGTCCAGGTCTGGAGAAGGGAAAATAAGAGAGCCTGTCCTATATTGTTGGATCAGAAAGCAAAGAAGTAGTTAATAAATGACCACAGTACATCACAATGATTCATATGGGACACTTAGAGCATCAAAATAATAATGTAATTATTATAATATATTGAAGAAAGATAGAATCTATGAGTACAGTGATAAAATAAAGGCATGTATAGAGGGAAAACTCTACAAAAGGAGGTCAGCTAATCAATGTAAAATGGGTGCTAGAATTAGAGAATCATTATTTTGCAAAACCTGTATAATAATTAGTTCAGTCAAGATTCATCAGTGGACACTAAACTCATTGGAGTAATAGAATATTCAGTCTCAAAACATTACCTAATAGATTACTTTTTAATTACAAGGAGAAAACAGTATCTCTACAAGAGTGATTTGGGGGGCACCTGGGTGGCTCAGTGGGTTAAAGCCTCTGCCTTCAGCTTGCGTCATGATCCTGGGGTCCTGGGATTGAGTCCCACATTGGGCCCTCTGCTCAGCAGGGAGCCTGCTTCCCTTCCTTTCTCTCTGCCTGCCTCTCTGCCTACTTGTGATCTCTGTCTGTCAAATAAATAAATAACATCTTTAAAAAAAAAAAGAGTGATTTGGTAGCAGTACCATAACCAAGTGATCAATGTTAGTGTCATTAATATCAGCACAGACATTATATACTGCCTGTACTGATGCACACATCTTTTGAGATATACAAATTGTCTGTTTTCTCTATATCTGTTGTCTGTTTTCTGTATGTCCAAATAGATCCACTCTTCTCTCTGATCAGAGTACCATGAGCACTTATTTTGTGTGCCTGTTTCTTATCTTGTTTAGAATTTGTGGGACAATGTCATCACGGTTCTGACCCCTTGAAATTACCTGGGCCAATGTTGGTTATTACCGGTTTATCTTTAATATCTTTAAATAAATCTTTATTTATGACTCTACTGCAATACCTATCATAATGTGAATTTCATTACGTTTGTTCCTTAGGTTTCCCTAGTAGATTTTGGGCTCTTCGGGAGCAGGGTTCAACTAGTCATCTTTGAATTGTGTGATGTCAGGGTAAATGACAGGCACTTAGTTATCCTACTTTGATTATTTTTCTTTCTAGATACAGACTTAATGTGGTGGTTTCAGTTTATTATATTTTAAGATAAATATCAGATAATAATATTAATAATAAGTAAGTACTTTAAAAATGATGACAGTAATATGCTCATACAGTTTTGGTAATGCCAACAACCTGAGTTGCATTGTGTCTGGGAGGTGAAAATATATTTATATGAGAAACATTTTATAGGAGTAAGTGTTTAGCTTAGTAACATGAAGTGTACTTGTCAAATTAGGATTTGGGTTATTAAAAATAACTGATTATTAACAATGAATATTTACATTTTACTTGGCAAGATTGAATTTAGCTGGTAAGATTTTATACTAACTTTTATAAAATACCATATTATTTAAATGATTTATTTTATCTTTAAAAAATTAGTAAAGGTTATTATTGGAAGGAATTTATTCTCTCTTACTGTAAATTCAGTCCAAACCATGAGAAAAATATCCCAATACATGGAAATTTTAGTATTTCAATACAAAGTTAATAATCTCTTATGATATATTTTAAAATTATAATTAAGCTTTAGGGAGTAGGATTGCAATATTCAGCTTCACCTACTTGGCAAGATTAAATAATATGTTGCTACTTAGATCTTAACTTAGACACAAGGCTTCAAATTTCAAAGACTGGTCCATTTTATTGGCCTGATCTGTTCAGGCTCTTTGCAGATAAGCAGTCTTGCTTTTACATGTGGAAAAAGAGAAGCAAAGGAAGTTTTATGTTGTCCCATAAGAGTTAGTCTCCATTATGTCTGCATTAAAGTTACATGACATGGGCAGTGTAAAACATGACTGCAGATGGGGCACAGTATGTAGCCAGACATAACAGGAAGGGATCAAGGAAGTTCTGGCTCCCAGACATTGCTACTGCTTTGGGGTTCCTTGTTTTCAAAATGAAATGACTCTAGCAGGCCCCTGGAAAGAGTTCTGAAGGCATTATATAGATGTGTAATATATATAGTTATTCTACTCTGATATATATATGTCCTTTTTTCCTTCCCCCCACCCCCCAAAGCGCATTTTGGCTTCTCTCTTGACAGTGATAATGGGCTCTTGGGTGTGCCAGGTATAATTAGAATTCTTTTCCTGAAGAAATTGTTCTGTCAAGAGTGGTTTTGATGTGAATTTTCTAAGTATTAAATAATTTTGTGATTAATTGCACCAGAGTAGTTGCGACTATCCATTTCCTCTGTTAGGCTAGAAAGGGAAGTGTCTGAAGGAAAGGTGATTATATTTGGTAAAAAACTGCAGAACAAAGTCAGTCTGATGAACAAGTAGGCCAATATTTGAGTATTATAAATGACCATTTTTTTTCTTAGCATAGCACTCAGAGAGTTATTTGAATAAGCCAGATAAAGGGACTGTTTTGCCAACTACATAGAGAAAATATCACTGATGGTAGGCAAAGTTACGACCAATTAGACTTTCAGCTAAGTTGAAAGCTATTCTAGTAGCAAATTTGTAAAGTCTTTATATACATGTAATTCTTTCCTTCCTTATTATAGGTACATACATGCATGCATTCAAACATATCTCTATACGTCTGGCTTCAGGTTCTTAGATGCAGTCACAGCCCGAAGAGTAAGTTGGTAGCCAAATTTACATTTCAGGTTTAAAAAAAAAAAGTAAATCTCAATAGAAATATGCCTCTGATAAAAACCCAATGTCTAAATACTAGAGATTATATTTTAAAAGACTGGGGTTTAAATTTAAGGGGAAGTGGTGTTAAATACTGGCATTGCAATTTTTCTTTTTAAAGATGATTTCCTTCTGGTTTCTAAAAGATTTTATATCCACCCCCCCCCCCCGCAAGGTAAAACTTTTCAAGCTGCCAGCATTTAAAGAATAGCCATAATCATTTTATTAAGTAGGAGTATCATCATTTTTCAAAATAATGTTTTCCAAATGTCCTATGAAACAGGTTTACAATTCTTGGGGAGAAAAGAAATTCTGGAGGGTTTCTACAAATCTTAGCAACTATAGACCGTTGCCCTAGTGTGTGATATTGTCATTAACTGACTTGAGTTGTGAATGGAGTTATAATGTATTTCCCTTCTTGGGTTCATTAGTGCTTGCAAGCCATTTGTTTCAATTTCTGAAAACATATATATATAACCAGTTTCTTTAGCTCTAGATTCTTGGAGATTTAGGGTAATAATCTTCAAGTAAATAGAATCAATAATGTAAGGCCAATGTTATTCATTGTGATTATTATTATTATTATTTTTTAAAGATTTATTTATTTATTTATTTGTTAGAGAGAGAGAGAGAGAGCGAGAGCAAGAGCGAGCACAGGCAGGCAGAGTGGCAGGCAGAGGCAGAGGGAGAAGCAGGCTCCCTGCCGAGCAAGGAGCCCGATGTGGGACTCGATCCCAGGACGCTGGGATCATGACCTGAGCCGAAGGCAGCCGCTTAACAGACTGAGCCACCCAGGCGTCCCTATTATTATTATTTTTTACCACCAACTCAAGTACTACCTATCTGATCCAAGCGAAGTAGAGCCACAGTTTTAGCAGTATAGTTTTAGAAGAAGAACATTATAGTCGAATTTTGTTTGAACACTTAACTCAGCTTTTGGGTGAAATATAGAAAAGTAGCTTCTCTTCATGCGTATACAGAATTGTCAAAAGATGAAGGATTTTTTTTTCCATTACTACATTCAGTAAAAATGAAAGAAATAGAAATAGTTTTAATATCCTTGTTCTTTCCAGGCTGCATCTATTAATCAAGGCTGTAATTTATATATTATAGAGGAAACATATTAGTAGGTATATTTCCATAACTTGGGGATATACGGAATATATGAAATTGGAAAAAATAATGTTTTGTAGTATTTTTTATGGTGATACTGATAGTTGTAGTTTGAGCAGTAGCTTAGATCATGTTACCATAATATTTTGAGTCAAAACATTTCATCATTATAAAGTACAAATACACATGCCTCTAAAACCTCACAGAATGTCAGGAAATAATGCCTTGGGAGCTTTTCTGAAGAGACATCAGTTATAATTTGCTTCTTGGATTCTAGGAGAAGTGAATTTAACATCTGTTGGTTATGAGCAAAAAAATGAGCTATGTAAAATTTAATGGATAATAGATTATGTTGAAGAGAATCACAAATATGCTCCACATGCTCTGAAAAAGTATTTAATTGACCTCATATATCAGTATGCTTGCCATTGTTGATGATCTCTCACTATCCTCATGAATAAGTAGTGCTAGAAAGTATACTCCCAGCTTGGATGTCAAGCAAGCTCACAACTCCAATTGGCATTAACAGAATATGTCGCCAATTCTGGGGATCCTGCTTTGGGATCATGTCCCCAAGCTTTAACTGCTTCTGCTTTTGCTATTTTTAAGCTGCTCACTGACTCCATTTTAAACAGATAAAGGAATTAATGTGTGGATACATCAAGTAGAGCAGGACATTTTAAGTTTTTCATTTCTCTACAGCAATATACTAAGAGGTTTCAGTATATTACCTTTCATCCTATCCAATCAAAGGTGGAATCCTAGGGGTGCCCGGTGGCTCAGTGGGTTAAAGCCTCTGCCTTCGGCTCAGGTCATGATCCCAGGGTCCTGGAATCAAGCCCCCGCATCGGGCTCTCTGCTCAGCAGGGAGCCTGCTTCCCCCTCTCTTTCTGCCTGCCTCTCTGCCTACTTGTGATCTCTGTCTGTCAAATAAATAAATAAAATCTTTTTTCAAAAAAAAGATGGAATCCTAGAATACAAGGAGAGAATACTGAAGTTGTAGAATTGCTTTGCTAGATTTTAAGTAGAGAACCTAATTTGCTTTGGTTTCAATTTCATTCTCTGTAAAAATATTGAAAGGAACAATCTTAAAAACTTTAAATTTTGACATAAAACTCTTCATTTTTATTTATTTAATTATGTATTTCAATATGCCTATAAAGTTACTGAAAAATTCAGTTGAATGACCATGTAATACTTTTGAAATGTCACTTAATAGTGATATGTAAAGTTAAGTGGATTGAGAAAAATTTAATTCATATGAAAGTAATATTCTTAATATTACTATGTAAAATAACATGAACTTCAGTGGAACTACAGTAGAGCAAATTCTTCCTCCACGCTTATAATTTATTGTGGATTTTTAATTATAATTTAAATCTTTAATAAGTAAAAATAGCTAAAGATTTAAATTTTTGGTGGTAGAAAAAATATTAGATAAAGTCATACAGTATCTTCCTGATACAGATTTCATATATATATATATATATGCATATATATATGCATATATATATATATTTGCTCATTTTAGCTGATAGCCTTGGATTAGGGCTACAGCTTTGAAGGTCTTAGTTTAAAGAAGGTTCAGTAATTGAATATAAAATTAAATATACTGTTTTTTTTTGTTTTATTTTTTGTTTTTAAATTTTTATTTATTTGTCAGAGAGAGAGGGAGAGAGAGAGAGCGAGCACAGGCAGACAAAGTGGCAGGCAGAAGCAGAGGGAGAAGCAGGCTCCCCGCCAAGCAAGGAGCCCAATGTGGGACTCGATCCCAGGCCGCTGGGATCATGACCTGAGCCAAAGGCAGCCGCTCAACCAACTAAGCCACCCAGGCTTCCCAAAAATACTGTTTTTTTTTACATTCTTTTAAATTTTTTAAATTTGAATTCAATTAATTAACATATAATGTATTATTAGTTTCAGGGGTAGAGTTCAGTGATTCATCAGTCTTATGTAGGACCCACTGCTCATTATATCACAACCTCATCCCTAGCCCCCTTTCCTCCAGCAACCCTCAGTCTGTTTCCTATGATTAAGAGTCTTTTACCGTTTGTCTCCCTGTCTGAGTAAATACACTGTTTTGTATAATGTTCAACTGTGATGATTTTTAAAATATGCTATTATATTAATGGCAAACCTGATGCCTGCACGCTTTTTTAGGATTTTACTTTTGTCTTGAGCTTTTTGATAATAATATAAAAATATGCATTATGATAATACTTTATAGCTTTTTCAGTTATGCTAAATGGAGCAAAATTTTAAAATAAGTTGTTACTCAAACTATTAATATAGTTCAGATTGTTTTTGGTCAAATTTTCTGTCAGGTCTATGAATCTACATTTCTCTCTTTTTATTTCAGGCATTCCTCGGGTTATCCAATGTAAATTTAGACTTCCCCTGAAATTAATATGTCTACCAGGTCAGCCTTCAAAAACTGCAAGCCACAAACTAACTATTGATACCAACAAATCTCCAGTTAGTCTTCTCAGTCTCTTTCCAGGTAGGACTTTTGAAGTAACATGCCTGTAACATCAGAAATGTTAAGAATTCAGAATGGAATCCTTCATCAGCAGGTAATGATAGGGTAATTATGAGATAATTGTTAAGTCAGAATATAGAAATGCCTCAAACATTTTTCTCTCTTGTTTGCATGTTCAAAGGCAAATAGCGTATATTAACAAGGTAATAAGGTATACCTTTTAAGTTTGATTAAAATTATTGTAATCATTATTTTGCTTCAGTATTCAGAAGTGAAAACATCAAATGTTTCTTTTTAGACTGTAGAATTTTTTTGCTTGGAATGTAGATATTTGTTTTTCATCGTTATTATAAGTTTTTGGCTATGTACCTTTTTAAAGTATATTCTGTGCCCCTAAAAAGTAATCTCATAAGTAGATGCTCTTTGTGGTTTTGCTTTCTCCAGCAGCTGGATGGGGTGATTGTTCAATTCTCTGGCTCTGATCATTTGAAAGGGGCTTCATATATAAAGCTTGAATATCACAGTGAATTTGGGGTTTTCTCCAGGTGTCAGTTTTTTCTTTCTGAGTAGCTTAGAAAAGAGAGAGGTGTTGATTGGATAAAACATATTTAGTAAGCAGGTTTTCTAAGGTGTAGCATCTATTAAGTTTCCTGGTGATGGGATGGAATTAAAGATCTGGGAATTAAATTAACCTTTTCAAATCCCTTATTAAAAATTGGCACTGTTGACTATAATATACATCTTCACCCTGGCATTAGTGGGTAGGATTTAGAATACAAAGAGTATTTTCCACAAGGTTTAGAAATTTATGGTAAGTCAACTTTTGTGTTACTAACTACTTAGAGTACTTACAATTTATTTTTCATTGATTTGTAGTATTTAAAAAGCTTTATTTATATCTAACTCAATGGAAATCTCCAAAATTAAATATTCTTTATTACAATTAATCTATTCTTTAGTTGTAATTGAATTTGCATATACATACAGATACACACTGACAGACACCCACACACTTTGTTAGCAAATAGTTTTATACTGTTTGGTTTCTTTCTCCTTTTCCCTTCCCTTCTCTTTCTTCTCAATTTTCTTATAAAAAAGGTGGAAAGAGTCATTATCCTTAATCTTATACAATTGTATTAGTTCCTTGGGTCTTCTCTACTGTCCTGGGAATAGAGTTGGAAGTTGCATGCTACACACTGAATTTATTGGAGCCTTTGAAAAATGTCTAAGACTATGGCTTCTGAGTGGATGATCACTATAGGTGGATAAAAACCAACAGAAATTGAATAGATGCTTTTGGCCTGAGAGGTAATCTTTGTAAGCTATGGATTAGACAAGAAGAACTAAGCAAAGCTCAGGTAACACATCCATTTTCCTCCTGACTTTGGGCTCAGTTGTTTTTATGTCACAGGTTATCTTAGGCTTGTTGGAATATATTTGCTTTTTAATCAGTCTAGAAATGGTAATCAATGACAAATTTAAAAAAATTTCCCTCAGATCCAGTGTATATGATTCAGCATGTTTTCTTTTGGAGTTTTTGGATGTACATTCATATTGGACATGATGAAATCCTGTAATTATTTAAAATAAGTACTCTTAATACTTTTTCACTTTTTCCTTTTAGAGAGTGCTTTTACTCTTGGTATGTATAAAACTTTCTTTGTTGATGTCAGATAAAATTGCTCTTGTGAATCTGTTTTTTAGCTGAAGTAAACAAGTTAATGAGCTTCATAGAGAAGAAAAAAACTAGCTTTATTCTGCATCTTTCCCTATTTTTTTAATTTTGGTTCTTTGAACAAATATAGGTATATTAAAATAACTTTAATTTTTCTTATTACAAAAGAAATGTGAAATTTAGAAAAGGACAGCCAAAGGAGGAAAACAAAAATTACCGATAATTCCACCATCCAGAAATATCTACTCATGTTTCATGACACTTGCCTAATCTTTACAAAACTATTTTTCGTTACACCTGAAGGATTTTACTTTGCATAATGCTGTGAAGTATTTTTCTATATAATTAGATATTTTTATTACATGATTTTAAGGATTGTATAATATTCTATCATAAATCCATACTATAAAATCATTTGGCCAGCATTATGTTTCTGACATACGTGTTGTTTTCAGTTTATTAATATTATAAATATATTATAGCAATACTCTTCCAAATTTATTATTAATTCTTTGATGAATATCTAAAAGTGGAATTATAGGGGCCTGGGTGGGTCAGTTGTTAAGCGTCTGCCTTCAGCTCAGGTCATTATCCCAGGGTCCTGGGATCTGGCCTTGCATTGGGCTCCCTGTTCTGCGGGGAGTTTGCTTCTCCCTCTCCCGCTCCCTCTGCTTGTGTTCTCTCTCTCACTGTGTCTCTCTCTGTCAAATAAATAAATAAAATCTTAAAAAAAATTAAAGTGGAATTAAAGAGTCAGACAGGATAAGAATAGACCTATCAGGTAACCCTATTAACAGTATTCGAATGGAGGTATCTAGTACCCCAAATTCTTGCCTTTAAAGAAAATTGTAATTATAAAAAGCTTTAATATGCTTAATGGCTTTATATTTACTTATGTATGTAATAAATAACCATCTGGGGTGCTTTTGCTGAATGTTACTTAAGCACTAAGTAACATTTATACTATATATATATAGTGTGTGTGTGTGTATGTGTGTCTATACATATATGTGTGTGTGTGTATAAAATATTATTCAGCCTCCCCCAAAAGTGAGGTCAGGAAGTGAGCAATAGAAGCTGGTATAGTGGTTCATGAATGTTACCAAGACCCAGCTTTTATATTTCTTTACACTGTGCCTTCTCTAGTGTGTTGGTTGGCACATTACAATGAACTGCTTCAAATTCAGTCATCATACCTGACTGCAAGGCAGGAGTTATAAAAATGACTATAATTTTTATCAGAAAGGCATGTTTCTATAATATTCTTTAAAAAATTAAAAAAATTTTTTAAAATAAACATATAATGTATAATTAGCCCCAGGGGTTCAGGTCTGTGAATCGCCAGGTTTACACACTTCACAGCACTCACCATAGCACATACCCTCCCCAATGTCCATAACCCCACCACCCTCTCCCTACTGCCCCCCCCACCCTCAGTTTGTTTTGTGACATTAAGAGTCTCTAATGGTTTGTCTCCCTCCTGATCCCATCTTGTTTCATTTATTCTTTTTCTACCCCCCAAACCCCCCATGTTGCATCTCCACTTCCTCATATCAGGGAGATCATATGATAGTTGTTTTTCGCCGATTGACTTATTTCACTAAGCATGATACCCTCTAGTTCCACGTCGTAGCAAATGTCAAGATTTCATTTCTTTTGATGATGGCATAGTATTCCATTGTATATATATATATACCACATCTTCTTTATCCATTCATCTGTTGATGGACATCTAGGTTCTTTCCACAGTTTGGCTATTGTAGACATTGCTGCTATAAACATTCGGGTTCACGTGCTCCTTTGGATCACTATGTTCATATCTTTAGGGTAAATACCCAGGAGTGCAATTGCGGGGTTGTAAGGTAGCTCTATTTTCAACTTTTTGAGGAACCTCCACGCTGTTTTCCAAGTTCTGGTAGATTTGGAGTGGAGTCTTTTTGGTTTTCCACATAGAGTATCATATCATCTGCAAAGAGTGATAGTTTGACTGTTTCTATAATATTCTTAGGAAATTTCTACTTAGGTCTCAGTAGCCATAATAGTGTCTGCATAGCTTCCTCTAGTTGTAAAGGAGGCTGAGAAATAATATAGATGGACTAAGGGAAAGGGGGAATAGATGTTAAATTAGCTGACCTTCAGAGTATGCCATGATACCAGTAATTTTACACAAAATTTTACTTAAATGGAATAACAAAGAGCATGCCACTGTAACAGTCTTCTATGCTACTCAAATATATGGCTATTTTCCTTATCAATAAATTTATATTTTAATGATTACATAACATCCCCTTGTTTGAAGGGACCGGGTATGTAGTTATTTTTTCATTTTTTATTTATTTGTATTTATTTATTTATTTGGTGCTTCTGTTTCCTTTAGAGAAATTCCTTGAAGATAAATGACTGAGTTAAAGAGTATGCACATTTGAAAACTTTATTTAAATGCCAACCTTCCCTCCAGATTAATTGTATCAGGTGATGTGCCCAGCATTGGGGTTCATCACAAGGGCAGCAGCTGGTTTTTAGAAATTTTTTGACAAAGATGAAAAATGACATCCCTTTTTAAAATTTGCATTTCTGAATTGTTAGCATAGACATTTTGTGATTTTCATTAGCTACTTATATTATTTTTTAATACATAAGGTTTACATTTTTATGTAGTAAAATTTAATTTTATTAATTGCTTTCTTTCTAGTTTCAAATTTCATGTTTTGCTTAGAATGACCTCTATTAAGATTATAAGATATTTAGTTATGTTTTTTTCTGGTACATTTTAATATATTCTTTAGTTCTCAAACACAGCGCTAGTGTATATTTTTTGCTTTAAAAAAGATAACTTTATTGGTGGACACCTGGGTGGCTTGGTCGGTTAAGTGACTGACTCTTGGTTTCGGCTCAGGTCATGATCTCAGGGTTCTGAGATGGAGCCCCATATTGGGCTCCATGCTCAGTGAGGAGTCAGCTTGAGATTCTTTCCCCTTCCCTTTCCTTCCCCCTCTGCTCCTACCTGCCCCCCACCTACCCCTACCCCAATAGCATGTGCTCTCTCTCTGTCTCTCTCTCAAATAAATAAATAAAATATTTTAAAAAATTATTGGAATCTAACTTATATACAGATGTTTATACAGTTTGATCAGTTTGGATATTTGTATATACTTGTGAAACCATCTCCACAAGTATAATGCTGAAAATATTCGCCATCCTAAAAAATTTCCTTGTGCCCTTTTATAACCCATTATACCCCATTCCCAGGCAACCACTGGGTTGGTTTTATGTCACTATAGATTAGTTTGCACTTTCTGGAATTTTTTATAAGATGGAATTATTCAACATGTACTCTTTTTTTGTCTGCCTTCTCAGTCATTTATCAGATTATACGAATTGTACATATTTTCTCCAAGTCTGTGGAACATCTTTTCATTTTTGTAGCAATGTCTTTGGAAGAGCAGAAGTTTTTAATTTTGATAAAGCCCATCAATTTTTTTCTTTTACAAATCATGATTTTAACATTATGTCTAAAAAATCTTGCCTCAAGTGTACAAAGCTTTTACCCTATGTTTTTGTCTAGGAGTTTTCTAAATTTACATTTAGGTCTTTTTATTCATATTTTGGTATTTCTTTATGGTCTGAGATATGGATAAAATTCTTATTTTTACATATGAGCATCTAATGTGCAGCACTACTTTTGAAAAAACTAGCCTTTTACACTGGATCACCTTTGCAACTTTGTTGAAAATCATCTGACTATGTATCATAGGACTATATAAATCATCTGAAAAACTGTATATATTTCTGTTCTCTTCAGTTTATTCTGTTGATCTGTTTGTCTTTGCCCTCCAGTATTGCAATATACCAATAGTATAGTGTCCTAATTACTATAAATATGTATGTCCAGAAGTCAGGGAGTATAATTTCCCCAGCTTCATTCTTCTAGTCTCAGTGTTGTCTTGGATATTCTGGATCCCTTGCATTTTCATATGAATCTTAAAATTAGTTTGTCAATTTAAAATAACACCTGCTGAGATTTTGATTGGAATTGGGATTGCATTAAGTCTGTTGATCAATTTGGAGAGAAACAACATCTTAACAATATTGAACATGGTACAATTTGCTCTACTTACCCTAATTTGTTAAGATGAAAGTAGAGACCTTCATTTATTTAGGGCTTATTTCATTTTTCTCAGTGAGAGTTTGTAGTTTTCAATGTACACATCTTATAAATCTTTTGTCAGATTTAACCTAAGTATTTAATATATTTTGATGTTATTGCAAATTATATTGTTCTATTTCAATTTCAAATAGTGCTTTTTCTAGTACAGGCAAACCTCATTTTATTGTGCTTTGAATTATTGTGCCTTGGAGATAACTGCATTTTTTAAAAATTGAAAGTTTGTGGCAACTCTGGGTCAGGCAAGTCTATTGGTACCGTTTTTCCAACAGTATTTGTTCACTTCATGTCTCTGTGTCACATTTTGGTAATTGAAAATTTTTATTATTGCTATATTTGTTATGATCTGTGATCAGTGATCTTTGATGTTACTATTGTAATTGTTTTGGGGTACCATGAACCACCCCTATATAAGGTGGTAAACTTAAGTGATAAATATTGTGTGTTTTCTGACTGCTCCACTGGCCATTCCTCTGTCTCTATGTCTCTGCTCAGGCCTACCTATTTCACGAGACAGAACAGTATTGAAATTAGGCATATTAATAACTCTACAGTGGCCTCTTAGGGTTTAAGTGAAAGAAAGAGTCACATGTCTCTCACTTTAGACCAAAAATTAGAAATGACTAAGCTTAAGGAGAAAGGCAGTCTCACAAAATCAGGGATAGGTCAAAAGCTAGGCCTCTTGGAGCAAATAGTTAGCCAAGTTGCAAATGCAAGGGAATAGGTCTTGAAGGAAATTAAATGTCTACTCAGTGGACACATGAGTGATAAGAAAGTGAAACAGCTTTATGGATGATATGGAGAAAATTTGAGTGGTCTGGATAGAGGACCAAACCAGCTACAACATTCATTAAGCCAAAGCTTAATTTGGGGCCAAGTTCTAAACCCTTTTCCATTGTATGAAGGCTGAGAGAGGCGAGGAAGCTGCAGAAGAAAAATTTGGTTTAGCAGTGTTTGGTCCATGACGTTTAAGGAAAGACGTCATCTCCACAAAGTGGAAGCAGCAAGAGCTGATGTAGAAGCTGCAGCAAGTTTTCCAGAAGATCTAGCTAAGATAATTAATGAGGGTGGCTACATGAATGAACAGATTTTCCGTGTACACGTAACAACCTTGTTTTGGAAGAAGATGCCATCTAGGACTCTCATAGCTATGGAGGAGAAGTCAATGCCTGGCTTCAAAGCTTCTTAGGACAGGCTGACTCTCTTGTTAGAGGCTAATGCACCTGATGATTAAGTTGAAACCAGTGTTAACTGACTGTTCCAAAAATTCTAGGACCCTTAAGAATTATGCTAAATCTACTCTGCCTGTGCTCTATGCATTAAACACAAAGCCTGGATTACAGAACATCTTTTTACAGCATGACTTAATATTTTAAACCCACTGTTGAGAACTACTTTGCTCAGAAAAAAAATAATTCCTTTCAAAGTATTACTGCTTATTGGCAGTGCACCTGGTCACCCAAGAGCTCTGATGGAGATAGACAATGAGATTAATGTTGTTTTCGTCTGTGCTAACACAGTATCCATTCTGCAGCCATCGATCAAGGAGTCATTTCAACTTTCAGGTCTTATTATTAAAAAAATCCATTTCTTAAGGCTGTAGCTGCTATAGAGAGTGATTTCTCTGATGGATCTGGGAAAAGTAAATTGAAAACCTTCTGGAAAGAATTCATTATTTCAGAACCATTGTGA
>PISX010019562.1:0-37868 GCA_004024625.1 Mellivora capensis | reverse complement strand
TTTGAGTCTATTTTTGTGTGTGGTATAAGGAAATGGTCCAGTTTCATTTTTCTGCAGGTGGCTGTCCAATTTTCCCAACACCATTTGTTGAAGAGACTGTCTTTTTTCCATTGGACATTCTTTCCTGCTTTATCGAAGATTAGTTGACCATAGACTTGTGGGTCTATTTCTGGGCTTTCCATTCTGTTCCATTGATCTATGTGTCTGTTTTTGTGCCAGTACCATACTGTCTTGATGATGACAGCTTTGTAATAAAGCTTGAAGTCTGGAATTGTGATGCCACCAACTTTGGCTTTCTTTTTCAACATTCCTCTGGCTATTTGGGGATTTTTGATGACTGCTTCAATCTCCTTACTGGTTATAGGTCTGTTCAGGTTTTCTGTCTCTTCCTGGTTCAGTTTTGGTAGGTTATAATTCTCTAGGAATGCATCAATTTCTTCCAGATTGTCACATTTGCTGGCACAAAGTTGCTCATAATATGTTCTTATAATTATTTGTATTTCTTTGGTGTTGGTTGTGATCTCTCCTCTTTCATTCATGGTTTTATTTATTTGGGTCCTTTCTCTTTTCTTTTGGATAAGTCTGGTCAGGGGTTTATCAATCTTACTAATTCTTTCAAAGAATGTGCTCCTAGTTTCGTTGATTTGTTCTACTGTTCTTTTGGTTTCTATTTCATTGATTTTTGCTCTGATATTTATGATTTCTCTTCTGCTGGTTTTAGGCTTTCTTTGCTGTTCCTTTGCTGTTCCAGCTCCTTTAGGTGTAGGGTTAAGTTGTGTATTTGAGACCTATCTTGTTTCTTGAGAAAGGCTTGTACCGCTATATATTTTCCTATCAGGACTGCCTTACCTGTGTCCCACAGATTTTGAAAAGTTGTGTTTTCATTTTCATTTTCATTGGTTTCCATGAATTTTATCAATTCTTGTTTAATTTCCTGGTTGACTTATTCATTCTTTAATACGCTGCTCTTTAGTCTCCATGTATTTAAGTTCTTCCTCTTGTGATTGAGTTCTAGCTTCAGAGCATTGTGGTCTGAAAATATGCAGGGAATGATCCCAGTCTTTTGGTACCAGTTGAGACCTGATTTATGATCCAGGATGTGATCTATTCTGGAGAATGTTCCATGTGCACTAGAGAAGAATGTGTATTCTGTTGCTTTGGGATGGAATGTTCTGAATATACCATGATGTCCATCTGGTCCAGTGTGTCATTTAAGGCCTTTATTTCCTTGTTGATCTTTTGCTTGGGTGATCTGTCCATTTCAGTGAGGGTAGTGTTAAAGTCCCCTATTATTATTGTATTATGGTTGATGTGTTTCTTTGACTTTGTTATTAATTGGTTTATATAGCTGGCTGCTCCCATGTTTGGGCCATAGATATTTAAAATTGTTAGATCTTCTTATTGGACAGACCCTTTGAGTATGATATAGTGTCCTTCCTCATCTCTTATTATAGTCTTTGGCTTAAAATCTAATTGATCTGATATAAGGATCGCCACCCCAGCTTTCTTTCGATGTCCTTTAGCATGGTAAATTGTTTTCCACTCCCTCGCTTTAAATCTGGAGGTGTCTTTGGTTCTAAAATGAGTTTCTTGTGGACAGCATATTGATGTCCATTAATCCATTCTGATACCCTGTATCTTTTGATTGCAGTATTTAGCCCATTTACATTTAGGGTAACTCTTAAAAGATGAATTTAGTGCTGCTGTATTGCCTGTAAGGTGACTGTTACTGTATATTGTCTCTACTCCTTTCCAGTCTACTACTTTTAGACTCTCTCTTTGCTTAGAGGACCCCCTTCAATAATTCCTGTAGGGATGCTTTGGTGTTTGCAAATTCTTTCAATTTTTGGTTTCCTGGAGGCTTTTTATCTCTCCTTCTATTTTTAATGATAGCTTATCTGGTTAGTGTTCTTGGCTGCATATTTTTCTCATTTATTGCTCTGAATATATCATGCCAGTTCTTTCTGTCTTGCTAGGTCTCTGTGGATTAGTATGCTGCCAGTCTAATATTTCTACCATTGTATGTTACAGACTTCTTGTCTAGAGCTGCTTTCAGGATTTTCTCTTTGTCACTAAGACTTTTAAGTTTTACTATTAGATGATGGGGTGTGGACCTGTTTTTATTGATTTTGAGGGGGGCTCTCTGTGCCTCCTGGATTTTGATGCTTTTTCCCTTTGCCATATTATGGGAATTCTCTACTATAATTCACTCCCATATACCTCTGCCCCTCTCTCTCTTTCTTCTTCTTCTGGAATCCCAATTATTCTAATATTGTTTCATCTTATTGTATCACTTATCTCTCAAATTCTCCCCTCTTGGTCCAGTTGTTGTTTGTCTTTTTTTGCTCAGCTTCTTTATTCTCCATCATTTGGTCTTCTATATCACTAATTTTCTCTTCTGCCTCATTTATCCTAGCAATAAGAGCCTCCATTTTTTTATTGTACCTCATTAATAGCTTGTTAAATTTCAGCTTGGTTAGATTTTAGTTCTTTTGTTTCCCCAGAAAGTGATTTTATTTATCCAGAAAGGGTTTCGCTAATATCTTCCATGCCTTTGTTGAGCCCTGCTATTACCTTGAGAATCCTTCTTACTCTAGTTCTGACATGTTACCAATGTCCATATTGATTAGGTCCCTAGCCATTGGTGCTGCCTCTTATTCTTTTTTTTTTTTTGTAGTGAGTTTTTCCACCTTTCATTTTATCCAGATAAGAATATATGAATGAAAGAATAAAATACTAAAAAGGTGGCAAAGACCCCAGAAAAATGTACACTAACCAAATCTGAAGAGATCCAAAACTGGGGGGAGAAGAGAGGGGGAAAAAAGAAACACACACACACACACACACATATCAGTATATTAGACTGGTGAATAGAACAGAACCACCCACTGATTTTGGGTGTATTTAGGTCTATTAGAAGAAACTACCTCCCAAAATTTTAAAGAAAGAAAAAATTATGTGTATATGCAAAACTAAGGGTAAACATGACAAAGGGATGGAATATGAGTGCAAAGATGAACATTTAAAAAAATTGTAAAAAAGGAATTGATAAGTTGGTTGGAAAAAGAAAAAAAAAAGAGGAGGGAATGTGCTCAGGCTGGAGTTAGAACAAAGTCATGTGCTAGATTAGAGTATATTTTCATCTATCAGAAGAAAGTGCATTCCAAATTTTTTTAGAAAAATAATCTATATGTATACAAAAATAAGTTTAAATATAATGAAGGGATAAAATATGACTATAACAATGAATGTTTAAAACTTTTTTTAAGATAGGTATTGTTAAGGTAAACTAGTTAAAAAAACATTAAAAGATGAAAGAGAAAAAGTTAAAAAATAGAATAAAAGAAATTTAACTTTGCAAGATTAAAGGACTGTGGGGAAGAAGCCATGAATTATCTGTGTTGATTTCCCCTAGCTCTGTAGTTCCACTGTTCTCCTTAACAGTAAATTTGGTCTTGTTGGTTGTTCTTGCTGATATTTTGTGGGAGGGGCCCATTGCAGTTATTCTCAAATGTCTTTGCCCGAGGCAGAATTGCACCACCCTTGCCAGGGACCAGGCTAAGTAATCTGCTCGCGTTCCCTCTCGAGAGCTTTTGTTTCCTGAATGCTTTCTGTACTGCTTTGGAGGATGGAAATGAAAATGGCTGCCTCCCAATCTCTATCTCCAGCCTGGAGGAGCTGAGAGATTGGGTCCCCACTCCTCATTGTGCCCTCAGAGAAAAGCAGTCAATCACTCCTCTCTCTCTCTGGTCTCTGGCTGCACTCTGAGCTCACCCAGCCGGTGACTGAAGGCTTCTATCTCTGGTGCATGGCCTTGTTTGGAGTCTCCAAACCCAGCAGATTCCTGCTTCACTGCTCCTCCTGGAGAAGGAAAGTGAGTCTCCCTGGATCTGCCACTTGTGGGGTCCCTGTTCCTAGAGCAGTGGCCCGACTGTGTCTTAGATCATGGTTTAAGGAACCCTGGTCTGAAAGCTCACTCCTCGGCTCTGTCTCTGTAGTTAGCTTCCCTGCTCTGATAACTGGGAGCTCTGCCACACTCAGACACCCTCAATCTATCTGTGACCCCGTGGGACCTGAGACCACACCATCCCCACGGGGACTCCACCCCCGCTTAGTCTCTGGAGCGATGTTCCTCAGTGGAGCAGACTTCTTAAAGTTCAGATTTTCTGCTCCACTGCTCTGCTGCTTGCCAGGAGCTGGCTCCTCCCCCCGTGATCCATCTTCCCGTTGCTTCAGATTTTCTCTGTACGTCCTACCTTTCAGAAAGTGGTCAATTTTCTGTTCCTAGAATTGCTGCTCTTCTTCTCTTCTATCTCCTGCTGAGTTTGTAGGTGTTCAGAATGGTTTGATACCTATCTAGCTGAACTCCTGGGATCTGATGTCATTTCTGTCTGCTACTCCTCTGCCATCTTGCCTCTATCCAGAAGCAGAAATTCTGAAGCATATACAAATGACTCTAATTTTTTTCTCTCTTCATTCTATTATTTTTTGGAGATTTTATTTATTATTTGAGAGAGAGTGAGAGAGAGAGAGAGCAAGATTGTGAGCGGGAGGAGGAATGGAGAGAGACAAGCAGACTCTACACTGACCTGGGGCTTGATCCCTCATCCCTGAAATCATGACCTGAGCTGAAATCATGAGTCAGGTGCTTACCAGCTGAGCCACCCAGAGGCCCCTCTCTCTACATTAAATCAGACATTGGAGGAATAACCTATAGAGTCCTGCTTGTGTCCATTCTCTCAGGAATATTTTTATTTCCTGGGCCACTTCTCTAAGTGGCCCTTTATAAGCATCAGCTTTTATCTTTGAAGCCAGCAGAAATCTTCCCACCAAAGAATAAGGATTCAAAAAAGCATAACTAAAGCTAAAAAAAAATTGATCTATTTTTTCCAGCAACTATTTTATTTTATTTAAAAAAATTTTTTTGTAATTATTTTATTTTATTTTATTTTTTCAGTGTTCCAAGAATCGTTGTTAATGGACCATACCCAGTGCTTCATGCAATATGTGGCCTCCTTAATACCCATGACCAGGCTCACCCAGTGTCCCACCCCCCTCTCCAAAACACTCAGTTTGTTTCTCAGAGTCCACAGTCTCTCTAGGCTCATCTCCCCCTCCGATTTCCCCCAACTCATTTCTCTCCAACTCCCAATATCCTCCGTTTTATTCCTTATGCTCCACAAGTAAGTGAAACCATAAGATAATTGACTCTCTGCTTGACTGTTTTACTCAGCATAATCTCCTCCAGTCCCGTCCATGTTGATACAAAAGTTGGGTATTCATCCTTACTTACGGAGGCATAATACTCCATTGTACATATGAACCATATATTCTTTATCCATTCACCTGTTGAAGGGCATCTTGGCTCTTTCCACAGTTTGGCGACTGTGACCATTGTGGTACAGATGGCCCTTCTTTTCACTATGTCTCTATCATTGAGGTAAATACACAGTAGTGCAATTCCAGGGTCATAGGATAGCTCTATTTTTAATTTCTTAAGGAATCTCCACACTGTTTTCCAATATGACTACACCAACTTGCATTCCCATCAATAGTGTAAGAGAGTTCCCCTTTCTCCACATCCTCTCCAACACATGTTGTTTCCTGTCCTGTTAATTTTGGCCATTCTAACTGGTGTAAGGTGGTATCTCAATATGGTTTTGATTTGAATCTCCCTGATGGCTAATGATGATGAACATTCTTTCATGTGTCTGTTGGCCATTGTATGTCTTCATTAGAGAAGTGTCTGTTCATGTCTACTGCCCATTTTTTGACGTGATTATCTGTTTTGTGTGTGTTGAGTTTGAGGAGTTCTTTATAGATCTTGGATATCAGCGATTTATCTGTAGTGTTATTTGTGAATATCTTCTCCCATTCCGTGGGTTGCCTCTTTGTTTTGTTGACTGTTTCCTTTGCTGTGCAGAAGCTTTTGATCTTGATGAAGTCCCAAAAGTTCATTTTCACTGTTGTTTCCTTTGCCTTTGAAGACATGTCTTGAAAGAAGTTGCCATGGCTGATGTTGAAGAAGTTACTGCCTATGTTCTCCTTTAGGATTTTGATAGATTCCTGCCTCAGGTTGAGGTCTTTTATCCATTTCGAGTTTATCTTTGTATATGGTATAAGAGAATGGTCGAGTTTCATTCTTCTACACATAGGTATCCAATTTTCCCAGAACGATATATTGAAGAGACTGCCTTTTTTTCCACTGGTTATTTTTTCCTGCTTTGTTGAAGATTATTTGACCATAGAGCTGCAGGTCCATATCTGGGCTCTCTATTCTGTTCCTCTGGTCTATGTCTCTGCTTTTGTGCCAGTACCATGTTGTCTTGGTGACCACAGCTTTCTAGTAGAGCTTGAAATCAGGAAACGTGATGCCCCCAGTTTTGTTTTTCTTTTTCCATGATCTATATTTGAAAGATGCTGTCACTTTCCAGCCATTTGTATGTAGACAATTTACTTAACTAATTTCTCTGAGTTATAGAAAAATCATTGAGGTAATATTAGGTAACTTCTGGGTGCTAAAAATAAATAAATTTTACTACATTAGTTGCTATCACCATCATCATCTTCATGATCCCAGTCATCATTGTCATTATAATTATTGTTATTATTTTTATTTTATTATTGTTATTATTTTATTTATTATTGTTTTATTGTTACTATTGTTATTATTGTTTTTCATAGTTCTGAAATGCCTCAATCCCATTTCCTATTGTTTTATTAAATTTTAGGTTTTTCAAAGGCACATTCACCAGCTACCCTCCCCAGACATAAAAAAATCTTCTCAGGAATTTTTTTTTCCTTAATAATTTCTTTCTATTTCTAATTGTGTAACATGATTGCAGTTCCAATAATTTTAGTTGTAGTCACACATTTCCTTGAGCAGTATTTTAATTTTGTCCCCAATGTAATAGAAGTAGGGGATGTTTTATCTACGTTGATAAACTGTAAATTTTTGTAAGTACCCACTAAGTGCTTAATTCTTCTTAGTTTCTTCCAGCTATGTAACTTTTCAATGGACAATATTTGAAACTTGTCAATTACAAAATTTTTAAATAATTGAAACTTTTAAAATGCTATTATTCTATTGTAATGTGTGTCCTAATAAATATGTGCATAGGGAATGCCCAGGGCAACTTCTGGATGTATTCAGTATTGAGATGACACATTTTGAGAGCTTTTACCAACATGGAATAAAAATGCAGCTTTGTAACAACCTGAAATGCATATTTGATACAATTTTTAGGTTAATTCTAAATCCTGGCATCTCAGACTCAGTATAGAGGTTATTCCAGGTTTACTGCATGTTTGATTTATTTATTTCAATCTACTTTGAAATATTATACCACTTCACATATAATGTTAGTACTTTATGATATTCTACTTCTATTTAGCTCCATCCCCTCATTCTTTGTGCCAGAATTTAAATGTTCTTTTATGATATATTGTGATGATTCATTGTTTATTCATTGCTATTACCTATGGTTTAAATAATAATTTCCTTTTCTCTGTTTAATTTTGATTGACCTGTTTATGAGTTTATGTATCATTTTTTCTTAGTGTCCAATCTTCTTTTAATTGTATCTTAATAACTTTTATGGTAAATTTGGATATTTTTTAGTTCTATAATTCCTATCTGATTCTTTTAGTTTCCATTTCACACCTTGTATATATCATCTCTTTACTTCTATATCTTTCTCAATAAACTATTTAACATATTTATATTCTTCTCAAATTCTTATGTACTAAGTCCAAAGACAATCATCTAGAGGTGTCTTTCTATTGGCTATTTTTCTTATTGTTTATGTGTCACAGATAACCAGCTAATTTCATAGTTTATATATGTTTTCATGATGTTTCTGACATTGCATAATAAAATACTAGTGGAGATCTAAGTAAAATTTCATTTTATTTTATTTTTCAGGGAGTATTTAGGGTCAGGAGTTTATTATCCAGATTAGTCCTTGTGTGA
Source organism: Mellivora capensis (assembly GCA_004024625.1). Lineage (NCBI taxonomy): Eukaryota > Metazoa > Chordata > Mammalia > Carnivora > Mustelidae > Mellivora > Mellivora capensis. Next base: position 29,896 of record PISX010019562.1, on the reverse strand, counting down.
AGTTGAGCTGAAACTGGACAAAAGCTTACATTAGATTGAAATTACCTGTGCTTTATCAAACCTAGAATCCCTACATCTTGCCATTTGACTTTGTCTTTTTGATCTGGGAATAAGTTGGACACACTGTTTCAGATTATTTTGGTTCACCTATGGATTCAATTCTGGCAGGGCTCCCAAACTCAAGTACTGCAATGATATTCAAGCGTATGTAATTTCTCTCTGCTTTCTAGTTCTTTCCCATTGCCATTTTATATCCCAGAATAATTAGGATAATGGTAGAGGAAGACTTGTTGATCTGAGAAATTTACTGTAGTAGTATTTGGAGTTCTTTCTCTTTCCAGTATATTTCATCAGCTCATACTGTTAACAGAAGATCAGCTGCTTTCTTCTTCTCCCTGAGAATTCTCTCTCTTTCTCTCTGGCAGGATTTTCCCTTCATCCATCTGTATCAGACTGTGTAATGGACCAGGTTTGAAAACTTGTCATAGCTCTAAACTCACTTTTAAAGCACTAGTTTCTCAATGGAATTAACTATGCATCCTTGTTTTTCTTTGTTTTTGATTGTCTCATTGAATATATGGTTTTCATTGTATCTAGTATTTTTAGGAGTGAAGGTACTTCATGTCCTTCTACATCCTGGTCAAAGCAGAGATATAATGAAACTTAATATTAAGATAATTTAAAATAAGAAGGTAACCCTTGAATTTTACAGAGGAGGAAGGGCCATACGTTGACTATAAAAGCCAAAGGCCAAGTTCTTATGTTCCTTGAACTCTGACAGCAAGGCTTAGCACACATGACAGAGGATTAGCCAATTTATTCTCCTTGACACTTTGAATCTAGGGACAAGCTGAGATAGAGAAGCAGAAATAATTTTGGTGTTTGTAGCATCATTCAGTGTCTAGTTCCAGTGATCTCAAATAGACTCTGTAATTTGACACCCATAGGAAATCTAGTTTAGTTTCTCTAAATCCAACCCATTTCCCCAGCCTAGTTTTCCCACCTACGTTATATATTACCAATGTTTTTCTATTTTATTTAGCTGAGATTTTTCTCTTTTATACATATGCCTATTTGTCTTGATTTGAGTACTTAAGATGTTTTTCTGTTTAAGCAAGAACTAGTTATTGTTTAAAATTAAGTAAAGTTGTACATTTAAATTTCATAGCAAGATCTGGCATAGAATTAGTACTCTGCAAACCTTATTTTTCTCGCTTTCTTCCCAGATCTCAATGCATTTGACTTCTTTTGTATCTGGTTCTGAACTGATCACAGTGATGAATACCATAACTCTCTCATATATGCTTATTAAGTGAAAAGATGAATGGATTACTGTGGATAATATACTTAACTCATCTAGCCTTCAGCTAATAGATTTTGTCGTGACCCCTTAATTTAAATGACATCATATAGGTAAAATCTAGAACTGTTAAGAGTACAAATGTTAAAAACATGATAATATCTTCCTTGATATTATCTGATCAGTCTGCAAATTATGTAATCATATGAAAATGACATTAGTTGGTTTATTTCATTTGATTTTACTCATTTGAAATAACTTGACATGGATTTGTGACTGAGGGAACATTTCTTGGTCACTCATTTAAGTAGGGAAAACAAAGTTCCATGAGTAAGAATTCTGTACATATGTTTAAATTTATTGCTTTTATAAAACCAGTTAAATTATTCATAACTTAAATTTTCTTTCTTTTATTTAAAGATTTTATTTATTTTTTAAGAGAGAATGAGTAGAGGGAGGGGCAGATGGAGAAGGAGAACCGACTCCCTGCTGAACAGGAAGCCTAATGTGGGCCCTAAGTCCTAGGACCTAGGATCCTGGGATCATGACCTGAACCAAAGGCAGATGCTTAACCAACTGAGCCATCCAGGTGCCCCACAATTTAAATTTTCACCAGAAGGCAGTATTTAATAACACGTGACTTAGAGCTCTAGCCTTCATTGTGAAGAGAAAATTCACTCTCATATCATCCGGACTTTCAAATACTTTGTAGACTAGTAACTAAAATGATTACTTCAAAATCAGTACAGTCTAATCTGTTATAACATACCTCATCAGATGGAATACTGTCTCACTTAGTTTTCAAAGAACATTGGTGTCTACAGGTTCTCCTGCATTAAAAAACAAGACAGAACAAAACAAACCCCTACATTTGAAAGGTGCTGGCTTCAGAGTTTTAATGATTTATTATGTATAAGTAAAATAGAAATTAAAGCTATTTTTCAGCTGGATATGACAATAAAAAATATACCCAGCTTTGCTTTATAGTTTCTCTAGGTCCTAAATTTGTTTCTGTTTGAATAGCTTTAGTTACTCTTCATGGACCAAAAAATAAAAATGCAGAATATGTACAGCTATAGGTCTTGATAGAAGAGTAGTAGTCCATCATCACAACAGTCCCTGGGAAACCATTTAAACAGGTTTATTGATTTTTCCCTGGTTGGTGCATTTATTTCAGACAGCTCCCAAGGAGTACCTGTGTACTTGAACTAGGATTCTTTTTTTTTTAATTGAAGTACAGTTGACACACAATGTTACATTAATTTTAGGTGTGCAACATACTAATTCAATAAGTCTATACCTTATGCTTTGCTCACCAGAAGTGTAGCTACCACCTGTCACCATGCAAAGCTGTTACAGTATCATTGATGCTTTCCCTATGCCATATCTTTCATCCCCATTACTTATTCATCCCATAGCTGGAAGCCTGAGCCTCCACTACCTTGCACCCATTTTTTCCCATTCCCTACATTCACCTTTCCTCTGGCAATCATTGGCTTATTCTTTGTATTTATAGGTCTTTTTCTTCTTTTTATTTATTTTTGTTTTGTTTTGTTTTGTTTAGCTTCCACATATAAGGTAAATCATTTGGCATTTGTCTTTCTCTGACTTATTTCACTTAGCATAATCCCCTTTAGGACTATCCATGTTGTTGCAAATGGCAAGATTTCATTCTTTTTTTTTTCTTTTAAGTTATTATTTTAATCCCTTGATGCTCACGACAAGTGTACTACTTAATACACATCACCTATTTCACCTGGATTTCATTCTTTTTTATGGCTGTGTAATATTCTATAATATTTATACCACATCTTCTTCATCCATTCATCTCAATGGACACTTTGGTTGCTTCATTATTGTAAATAATGTTGCAATAAACATAGGAGTACATGTACCTTTCAGAGTTACTTTTTTCTTTTCTTTGGGTAAATACCCAATAGTGGAATGAGCTGGTATTCTTAAACACTAGTGAAGAAACCACCAACACATAAGTTGCTTTCTTTTTTTCCTTTCTAATTATTTAGGTCCAAACTCATATTGAGGTTACAGTATAGAGTTAAATGCAAGAAATTTGAAGAAAAAATTTAATAGATTTTTTTTTTTTAGAACAGTTTAGGTGCACAGCAAAATTGAGTGGAGAAGACATTTCTTACAATAGATGAACCTACACTGACACACCATTATCACCCAAAGACCATAGTTTACATTAGGATTCACTCTTAGTGTTGTGTATTTTGTGGGTTGATTATGGCATGTATCCACCAGTATAATATAATGCAGAATAATTAATTTCACTGTTGTAAAAGACCCCTGTGCTCTAATCCCTAGGAAGTACTTAGATCTTTTCACTGTTTCTGTAGTTTTGTCTTTTCTAGAGTGTCATACCAGTTGGAATCATACAATGACTTCTTTTACTTAGTAATATGCATTTAAAGTTTCTCCATTTTTTTTGGTCATGGTTTGATAGCTCATTTCTTTTCAAGTCTGGTTAATATTCCATTGTATGGATATACCATGGTTTATTTAACCATTCACCTACTAAAGAACATTTGTTTGCTTCCAAGTTTTAGCAAGTATAAATAAAACTACTATAAGCATCCATGTGCAGATTTTTGGTGAGCATAAATTTTCAAGTCCTTTGCGTATACATCAAGGAGCATGATTGCTGGATCATATGGTAAGGGTTTGTTTAGTTTTTTAAGAAGCTGTCAAACTCTTTTTAAAGTGGCTGTATCATTTTGCATTCCCACCAGCAGCAAATGAGTTTCTGTTGCTCCAGGTCTTTGCCAGCATTTGGTGGTGGTGGTGGTGTTCTAAATTTTGGCCATTCTAATAGGTGTGTGGTGGTATCTCTTTGTTGTTATATTTTTCATTTCCCTAGTGACATAATGTGGAACAACTTTTCCTGTGTTTATTTGCCATCAGTATATCCTCTTTGTTGAGGATCAATCAAAAGTTGACCAACTAATTCCTAGAGACTAAATTTAGACCAATTTGAGAGAAAAAACCTCCTGGAGGCCTACCTTGAGGATACCCCCACACTTGTGTAAGATTTTACTTTCTGGAGGCCAACCAGGCTATCTCAGTAAGGATTAGAAGAAAATCCCTTTGTGTGTCTATAGAGGGAGGGGGGAAAATAATTTTGGCATCCAAAGTGTTATATTCTCATTAACAGAATACTTCTCTCAAGTGAATTTATGTTACCTCATCTGAGCCAATGTAGGATTTTTCAAAAACCTACCCAATGTAGAGGAATAAAAATACCTTTATTAAGCCTCCCTAGCCTTCCTGTCTCATCTAGGGGAAGAAAAAAATATGGGAAGAGTTGTGGATGCCACAGTCTAGGCCCATAGGCCCACAAAAAGACTGAGACTTATTTATAGAAATACAGAATGTATCCCTTCCCCTAAATATTTCAGCTTGATATCAATGAGGTTCCTATACAATAATAGGGAAATACATCTGAAAAGAATTTCAAGGCTCTATTTAAGAAAGAGTATCTAGAGAAATACAGAGATAATAAAGACAAAAATAAGGACACCAGTGAAAATTTTATACACTGATACCTACAGTTTTAGCAGAGTAAACATAGCTCCATTTCTAGCCAGAAAACATAAAACCTCACACTAAATACTCAAGTATCTCAGTTTCTTTTACTCAGTACTTCATGTCCAACATTCAGTTACAAAAAAAGGAATACTAAAAGGAAAATAGTTGGAAGAGAAATAGCAGGCTTTAGGGTCAAACAAATATAGCAGAGATGTTAGGATTATCAGACTAGAAATTTATAAGAACTATGACTAATACACTAAAGTCTAATCACAAAAAAGAGGGGGACAGAATAGAAGAACAGATTGGTAATGTAATCAGAGGTAAAAACTCCAAGAAAAAAAAAACAAGTAGAATTTTTAGAAATGAAATTAAATGTAACAGAAAAAAAAAAAGAATGACTTTGACAGACACATAAATAGACTGGACATGGCTAAGGAAAGGATTAATGATCTTAAAGTCATGTCAGGAGAAATTGCCCAAACTAAAAGCAAACAATTCAGTCCATATCACCGGCTACCAAAAACAAACAAAATAAAAGGTGAAGTTACAAATTAATATATCAGAAATGAAATAAGGGCTATCACAACTGTTCCCATAAATAATAAGAGGATTATAAGAATGTAGGAATAACTCTATGACTTCTATTTTGATAACGTAAATGAAATGGACCAATTCCTTGAAAGACACAAATTACCAAAACTTACATGAGGAGAAATAGATAATTGGAATAGGCTTATATCTGTTAATTTATTTATTTTTTAAAAGATTTTATTTATTTATTTGATAGAGATTACAAGTAGAGAGGCAGGCAGAGAGGGAGGAGGAAGCAAGTTCTCTGCTGAGCAGAGAGCCCGATGTGGGGCTCGATCCCAGGACCCTGAGACCATGACCTGAGCCAAAAGCAGAGGCTTTAAGCCACTGAGCCAACCCAGGCGCCCCTGTTAAAGAAATTTAATCACTTAATAATATCCTTCTAAAACAGGAAGAAACAGGCCCAGACAGTTTCACTGGTAAATTTACAAAACATTGAGGAAGATTGAAACCATCTCTCTGCAATAACTTCTTGGAAAAATTAAAGCAGAGGGAACACTTCCTAACATATTCTTTGAGACCAGAGTTACCCTAATACCAAAACAAACCAACAAATTACAAGAAATCAATATTACAGATTGACCCTCTCTTGAACATAGATGTAAAAGTCCTAAACAAAAGATTATCACATCAAAATCAACAAATATATCAAAAGAATAATACCCTACAGTCAAGAGTTATCTATTCTGGGTTTTACAAGGATGGTTCAACATTCAAAGAATAAGGAGATAAGTAAAACTGATTGGACAGGAAGGATGAAAATGCAGGATAAAGATACTTCCATAGAAAATTGCTAAACATGCCAAATGGTAGATTTTGTTGAATTGGCCAGTATTGGTAATGGGGAGGGGTCTCAGGAAGAGATTTTTGGAGCATATATCTTTAACCACATTTAAGAATGTAAAGTCAATGCACAGTAACCTAAATAATATCCTGAAAGGGCTTTGAAAATCAAAGTAAGCAAAACAAATTCAAATAGAGTTGAAAAAGGCCAAAGAATATTGATCTGGATGTGTTACAAAATAAAGAATTCCAAATAGCTGGGAAATCTAAATAGGAAGGGAAGTTGGGCCAGGAAATTGGATATCATCAGTATCTATTCCAGAAATAGAATGCTAATATTTTTACTATTTATTCCTAGTACATATTTTATAGGAGAAATAAGCTCATTTAAAAAGATTGGTGATAAAAAATTGTGTAGATCTTTCAGTTATATCCTTTTTTTCTTCTCTTTTATACATACCTATTAATAATAGCAAATGCCTGAATTATTAGAGACATTTCACAGCAAGAAAATTTAACTTTTCACTGGGAAGATTTTCTTATATGGTTAAGAAATCCTAATCCAGTGATTGGATCATTTGCAATGACACAACAGATTTCAACTAGTTACACTACATTAAGGTTATAATAGCAACATTGACTCTTCAGGATAAAAGAGAAAATCTAGGTCATCAGTAATGGTCAATAAAATATTAACTCTGTATGAGAAAATGTCTTCTTTTATATCAAGACACAATTTTATCATGCTGAAATATTAACTTAATTATGAGATAATAAAATTTTCCCTAATCTTATCTATATACTTGTATCTTAAAATATAATAATATAAATATTTTTAAACAGCATGGGAATATATTAAAAGTTGAATAACAAGTTTTCTACGTAGGAATTCCATTAGCAACTGTGTTTCCATCCACTAATTTTAAGTGATAAATAACTAACTGTGATGCAGAGAGATCAAACAACGTGCACACGAGGACTGAATTGGTAATTGGCAGGGTCGGTGTCATCATCACGGCCTTCAGCTCTTTAAGATGTTATGCTATGTGTTGGTCTCTGTTACAGTGATCTGTGAAATGTCAAGTTTAAATGCCCATGTCATTCCACTACTATACAAGTTGTAGGAAACTAGAAAGAAATTAATTTTTTAACTATTTACCTTTCATCCAGGATATGATAGAACAAGGAGCTTGGAGGAGTTCAAATATAAGTGTCACTGAGGTTTCTGAACCTACTACTACAATTCACACTTAAGTAAGTAGCCTAAAAGGTGTAGGTTATATTTTTACTTAAGGTTACTTAAGTTTAGTCTGCCATTTAAATTATTCATAGACATTCTGTTTATTAGTATGTATTTTATTCTGTTGATTCCTATGAAATATGCCTTATTATTTGGCTTTCTAGAGAAATTAGAAATTAAAGTAAAAATGTTAGAGGACTTTAAAATCATCTATGATTTCTTCAGTCAGAGATAATGAGCTTAGTTAGCATACTATTTTTTAAAGATTTTATTTATGTATTTATTTGAGGGAGGAAGAGAGAGCACAGAGGAGCAGTGGGAGAGTGAGAAGGACAAGGAGACTGTGCTGAGCACAGAGCCCCACTCAGGGGTGGGTATCAGGACCCTAAGATCATAACCTGAGCCAAAACCAAGAGTCAGACGCTTAACTGACTGAGCCACCCAGGCATCCCTACCCTAATTCTTTAGTTTCCCATTCTCAGTTTCTCAATCTTTCCATAACTTTGATGATTTTAAAAATACAGATCAGTTATTTTACCATGGGTTCTTTAATTGGATATATCAGATATGCCTTCATGATCAGATAAAGGTTGTACATATTTGGGACACATACTACAGAGGTGACCTCATATCTTCTTAAATGCATACTATCAGGTAGCGCATTGTTTCACTTTGTCCCATTATTGATGGTGTTCACTTTGACCATTTGATTAAGGTGGTACCTCTGAGATAAAGTTACTCTTATTCCTCTTGTAATTAATAATTACTCTGTTGGTAAGTAGACTGAAAATATGAGTATCTTATTTCTCATCTAATTTTTCATTTTTTATCTATTTATATCTGGATGGATTCATGGTCTCCTATTTTGTCAAGAGATAAAGAACTATTACTGTCATTATTAATTCTGATCCTTAAAATTTTGCCAGGGTTCCTGGGTAGCTCAGTTGGTTAAAGAGTCTGACTCTTGGTTTTGGCTATGGTCATAATCTCAGGGTCATGGGATCAAGCTCTGCATCAGACTCCATGGTCAGCACAGGGTCTTCTTGTCCCTCTTCCTCTACTCCTCTCCCTGCTCTCTCTCTCTCTCTATCTCTCTCTCAAATAGATAGATAGATAGATAGATAGATAGATAGATAGATAAAATCTTTAAAATAAAATGGTTTGGTCATAGGGAAGCCCCTTAACTGGTCATAGTGTCTTTTCAATGTATCTGTGTTATAGGAGGACTCCTTTTGTTTCCTGGAACAAGATGGTCAGGCTCTTCTAGTGGTTTTCTTGCACCAGCCCTTAAACCAGCATTTCCCTGAGGATTCCTTTTAGTGGAGAATGATATTTAGAAGCCATACTGTGCACTAGGTGTGCTCATTGTTCTTAAGGTTCTGTTACTGTCAGGACTTCTCAGCGTACAAAGCACATACATAACTGGTTGTCAGGTTGCCTGCCACATTGATGCTCTCCTCACCTTGCTCAATCTCTGACAACTCTTACTCTGTGGTGTCTCTAATGAATACCCTCTCTGTCTTCCATTAAGGCTCTGACATCTGGACCTGGAATGCCTTTCTCCATGCATTTCTTCTTTACTGTACCTGGGCTCTTATACACCACACTGGAGTACCCCTTCACATGTACACTTTCTGCAACTCACCTGGCCTCTGACATACCTATTGGGTCACCCCTGTCCTCACTTAATCTGGCTCTTAGATCCCATACCAGAGCTGTATCTCCATAGGGGCCCTGACATCACATGCTAGAAAATAAAGTGTCTCCTACAGGCACTGAAGTCAACATCCCCTTAAAGCCTTCTTTAATACCTGGGGGCGGGGGGAATAAATCTTTGCTCTGTGCCTTTTCCTTTGGCTTTGAGGATGTTTGGAGATTCTCCTTATAATGTAACTACAGAATTGTTAAAAACTTACTATACCATATACAAGGTAGATAAGAATCTGGCCAGTGATACCTACTGAGCCAAATTGACTGTCAGCATTTTTTATTGAATAAGGAACATCCAGTATTGATGATATGCAACTGCATTTGGGAATGAGAGCTAGTCATATACCTCTGAAGCGGCTATGCAACTAGTATTAAAGGCTAATGGGACTCTACAGCTTACTGGTTTCCTTGAGCTGAGGTTGTCTTCATATACACTGCTTCATTTCTTTTGACCAAAGCAAATTCTGAATAGGACATCAGAAGCTGAGCCTAGGTATCACACACCCCTACTATGCTGTTGCTGTGCATACTATGATGTAGTCTGTCCTTTATCCTTTCTTAAAGCTAACTAAATTTTGTGCTTGTTAAAGCCTATTACATTTTATAAATTTAGTTATCAAAACACATCTACATTCAGAAGAGTGGAGTGGAAATTGCAGTTCTCTGGGCCCCTTAAAATATATGATCAGGCCAGTCTGTGTTTCATATGAAAGCTATAAGATCTCTGGGCTCATACATTCTGAAAGAAGTAAAGAGGATTATACTTTTTTGAGTTGGCCAATATCGGCAAGAATCTTGATCCAACCTCCCAATGCCTTTGAAAAGGGTTGGTTGGGGAACAAAAGAGTTGGTCTTGGGAAGCTGCCCAACTTCTGTACAACGGTGAGGAACTGGACCCATGGGTCAGCAACAAAGAGGAGACACTTATTTTATGTCAGGACAGGATTTGGACCAGTTATTTATATACTCTCCTCAGTTGGTTATGGAAAAAGGACTCCTCCTTTGGATTAACTAGCTCTAAATTTCGAATAAAACAGATGGAAGGATAGGGCTTATAAAGTAGATGCCTTGATAAGAATGAACAAGATAAGAATGAGTATTTAAGTAAATGTAGTATTTTCCATTTAATGTCCATAATCAATAACTGCAAAAATAGATAGCTATACAAAAACACTAACTAGACTATCTTTTAATTATTATCTTTTAATTCTGAGATAGTTGCTGATTCCCATACAGTTGCAAAAAGCAATACAGATCCTATATATCCTTTCCTCAAGTTTCTCCAGTGGTAACTTCTTGTAAAAACAGTACTGTATCATTACCAGAATATTATCACTGATCCTGGCAAGATATAGAACATCTCTACCACTATCTACAGCCTTCCTGTTGCCATTTTATAACCATAGCCACTTTGCTCCTAAACCTACTCTCCCTTTAACCACAGAAACCACTAATCTGATCTCCATTTATACAATTTATCTTTTCAAGAATATTATATAAATGATTTCATACAGGTTTTTTTAATTAATAGACTTTATTTTTAGAAATATTCTAAAATTACTGAAAAATTAAGCAGATAATACAGAGAGCTCCGATATATATTATCTCTCAACAGTTTCTCTTATTATTAACACCTTACATTAATAAAGTACACTTGCTATAATTAGTGCATCAGTAGTGAGGCATTGTTATTAAAGTCTGTATGTTGTTCAGATTTTCTTAGTTTTAATCTAATGTTCTTTTTTGTATATGTGCTGCCAAAGCCATCACTGTAATGTTCTTTTTCTGTCCGGTATTCCACTCAGGATACCACGTTGCATTTAGTTGTTAAACCTTATTAGGCTCCTCTTAGTTGTGACATTTTCTCAGATCTTCCTTTGTTTTTGATGACCTTAGCAATTTTGAGGAGTACTTACCAGGTGTCTTGTAGAATGCCTCTATATTGAATTTTTTCAGATGTTTTTCTCATTATTAGACTGAGGAAGAAAACAGAGGTAAAGTGCTATCTTCATCACATTCTATCAAGGGTACATTTTATCAACATGATTTATGACTTGATGTTGACTATGATTATTTGGCTGAAGTAGTTTGTCAGATTCTTCCTGTAAAGTTACTCTTTCTTATTTTGCCCCTTCTCCAACTTCTGCTCTTGAGAATGAAGTTACTAGGCACAATCCACACTTAAGGAGTAGGGAGGGGAGTTATGCTCCTCTTTCTTTAGGGTGGAAGATCTACGTAGTTTAATTGGAATTCTTCTGCATGGGAAATATGTATCTCTTTCCTATTTATTAATTTACTCAATCATTCATTTATATAAGTATAGACTTTTAAATATTTGTTTTAACTTTAGGTTACAAACCAATACTAAGTTACTTATTTGGTTGCTCAGATTTGTGCAGCTTTGCCATTGGGAGCTTATTCAGTCAACTGAAATCAGCCTTTTCTCTAAGGAGCCCTGGTTCCTTTTATTAAGGAATGACACTAGAGACCAAAGATTTGGGACCAGTTGTGCTTATTGCTATTAGAGTATCATTGCTTTTAGACTCTCTCAGTTGACAAGCATGGAAATGTGTATGTATACTAGTACATGTATATGCATATATCTATTAATATTTCTCTATGCAACTTTCTGTATCTTAGTTAAATGTGTAGTCTTACTGATTTCTCCAACTCTAACCCAATACCACAGGGATCATTCTAACATTTTCTCTTTGCTAATATATATACTCTTGGCCCAGTCCAAGAGTAAGAAAACTGCCTCCCACTTTTCACCATCCATTTACATAATTGTTCAATTGTAATATACATGTGTAGGAGCGTGAGTGGGGGTGGGCAGAGGGCAGTACAAGCACTGCAGGTTTGACAACTACAAGTTTGACAAATGCCTAATGCCATGTATACCCTATTAAAATATCAAACAGAATAGTTTCACCACTCTAGAAGTTCCCCATGTTTCACCTGTTTATCACTTTCTTAATCCCTAAATCCCTGGCAACCACTGGTCTTTTTAATATCTTGGTAGTTTTGCCTAACCCAGAAAGTCATGTAATTGGAATCATGTAGTATATTGTCTTTTCAGTCTGGCTTCCTTTACTTAGTGATATACATTTAAAGTTCCTCCATGTCTTTTTAAGTTTAATATCTCATTTCTTTTTATCATTGAATAATTGAATAATGTGCCATTATAGGGATGTACATACCTGTGTATCCATTTACCAATGAAGGACATCTTGGTTGTTTCCATTTTTTTATGATTATGAATAAAATGACCATAAGAATTCAGGTGCAAGGGATGCCTGGGTGGCTCAGCCAGTTAAGTATCCGACTCTTGATTTTTGGCTCAAGTCATGATCTTAAGGTCATGAGATTGAGCCTTGCGTCAGGCTCTATGTTAAGTGTGGAGCCAACTTAAGATTCTCCCTCTGCCCACCCCCACTCATGCATTTTCTCTCTTAAAAAAGAAAAAAGAATTCATATGCAAAGTTTTGTACAGATATGTTTTTTACTCAACTGGGTCAAAACCCAATATCAATTGGAACAGGATGGCTGCACTGTCTAGTAAGATCTTGCTTGGCTTTATAAGAAACTGCCAAACTGTCTGTATTCAAATGTGGCTCTCCCATTTTACATTCCCATCAACAATAAATTAAAGATCCTGTTGCTCTGTAACCTCACAGACATTTCATTTTGTTCATTTTTGGATTTTAGACATTGTAATAAGAATGCGGTGATATCTTGTTGTTTTGTAATTTCTTAATGACGGATGATGTTGAGTACCTCTTTATATGCTTACTTGTTATCTGTATGTCTTTATGATGGGAGATCTGTTCATATCTTTTGCCCATTTTTTAGGTTGTCTGCTTTGTTACTGCTGAAATTTAAAAGCTCTGTGTGTATTTTGAATACAAGTCTTTTAGCAGATATGCCCTTTGCAAATATTTTCTCTCAGTCTGTGACTTGCCTTTTCATTCTCTTAGTAGTGTCTTTTGCAGGGTAGAAGTTTTTAATTTTAATAAAATCCAACTTACCAATTTTTCTTTCCTGTGTTGGTGTTCTATCTAAAAATTGATTATAAAACCCAAAGTTACCTAGATTTTTCTCCTACCATTTCTTCTGAAAGTTTTAACATTTTCATTTTATATTTAGGTCTATGATCCATTTTGAATTAGCTTTATGAAACACATAAAGTCTGTATCTAGATTTATTTTTTCTTTGCATGTGGATGTCCAGTTGTACCAACACTATTTGTTAGAAAGACTATCCTTTCTCAACTGAATTGCCTTTGCTCCTTTGATAAAGACCAGCTAAATACTTTGGTGTAGAGCTATTTATGGGCATTTTATTCTATTTCATTGATCTATCTGTCTATTCTTTCCCCAATACTAATGCTGTTTTGATCACTGTAGCTTTATAATAAGTATCGAAGCTGAGTAATGTTAGTTCTCTAACTTTGTTCTTCAGCATGCATTGGTCATTCTTGGTTTTTGGCTTTCTATAAAACTTTAGAATCAGTTTGTTGATAGCCATGAAATATTTTCCTGGGATTCTGATTAAAATTACATTAAATTTATAGGCCAATTTGGGAAGAACTTATATCTTAACAATATTGAGTCTCCAAATACATTAACATTAAGTATTTCTCCATTTATTTAGATATTCTTTGATTTTTTTCATCAGAGTTTATAGTTCTCCACATATAGATCATCTGCATATTTTATTAGATTTATAGTTAAGATTTTATTTTGGTGTTGATATAAATGCTATTATTATATTTTTAATTTCAAATTCCAGTTGTTAATTGCTGATATACTATAGAGTATTTGACTTTTGTATACTAACCTTGTATTCTGTTGAGATAATCACTTATTAGTTATAGGAACTTTGTTATTGATTTTGTTTATTCTTTTGAATTTTCTACATATTTAGTTATGTTATCTGTGAACATGGACAGTATTATTTCTTTCTACACAATATGTACAATTTTTATTTACTTTTCTTGTATTATTACAAAGCTATGGCTTCCAATAAAATATTAAATGAGAGTGATGACTGAGGAGATCCTTTCCTTGTTCTGGATTGTAGAGAAAAAGCATGCAATTTCTTACCATTGAGGACTTTGTTGTGGTATATAATCCTTTTCATGTTTTGCTGAATTCAGTTTGGTAGTTTTGGTTGAGAATTATTACATTTATATATGAAATGGACATTGGCCTTTAGTTTTCTAGTAATATCTCAGTTTGATTTTGTTTCAATATAACACTGACCTCATTGAATGATTTGGAAACTATTCCCTTCTCTTTTATTTTTTGTAAGAGTTTTGAAGGCTTGGTGTTAATTCTTCCTTAAACATTTCCTTCACTTTACCAGTGAAGCAATTTACTCCTGGGCTTAGTCTTGTGGAAAAAAATGATTGCTATTTCAATCTCTTTATTTGTTATATATCTCTTCTGATTTTCTGCTAGTTCCTTTTTTCAGCTTTGATGAGGTATAATTGACAAATTACTATTTTAGTAAGATATTTACAGTGCAGTGTGATGATTTGATGTACATATACACTACAAAAGGATTCCCCTATCAAGTTAATTAACACATCCATCACCTCACATATTTACCTCTTTTGTGCCTGTGTGAGAACATTTAATAAGATGAATAAGGTCTGAGGATCTGATGTGTAATGTGGTGGCTATAGTTTTAATTCTTCATGAGTCAGTTATAGTACTTAACATTCTTCTAGAAATTTGTGCCTTTCATCTAAGTTGTCTGATTTGGTGGCATACAATTGCTCAAAGTATTCCTTATAATCCCTTTAATTTCTGTGATAGCAGTATTAATGTCTTCTCTTTTATTCCCGATTTTAGTAAATAGATTGTTCTCTCTTTATCTTGGTCAGTCTACCTAAAGGCTGCCAATTTTGATGGTCTTTTCAAAGAAGCAACTTTTGATTTTGTTCAAATTGTATCTTATATAAGTTTTCTACCTATATTATTTTAATTTTGCTCTAATCTCTATTATATGTTTGCTTCTGCTTGCTTTGGGGTAATTTGCCCTTTTATTCTATTTTGTTAAGGTGAAAGGTTAGGGAATGATTTGAAATCGATCATCTTTTTTTATTTTAAAATTTTATTTATTTATTCTTTTTAAGAGAGTGATAGAATGGAAAGAGAGCCCTAACACAGGGCTCAATCTTATGACCCTGAGATCATGACCTGAGCTAAAATCAAGAGTTACATGGTTAACTGACTAAGCCACCTAGGTGCTTTGAGATCATCTTTTAACACAGGCTTTTATAGTCATAATTTTCCTTCTAAGCACTGCTAGAGCTGAATCTCATAGATTTTGTTATATTACACTTCCCTTTTCATTTATCTCAATGTATTTTCTTATTTGCTTTGTGATTTCTTCTCTGACCATTGATTATTTAGGAGTTATTGTTTAACCTCTAAATATCTGTGAGTTTCCTAAATTTCCTTCTGTTACTGATTTATAATTTCATACTTTTTATGAATTGAACACTTTTAAATATATTAACATTTCATATGGTATGTCCTGGAGAATGTTTTGTGTGTACTTGAGAAGAATGTGTATTCTATGGTTTTGGGTGAATTATTCTATAGGTACTCTTTAGGCCTAGTCAGCTTATTGTGTTATTCAATCTTATATTTCCTTGTTGATTTTCTCTGTAGTTGTTCTATCACTTATTGAACATGGGATGTTGTAGTCTACAATTATTATTGTTGAATATATATTCCTTCAGTCTGTCAATTTGCTTCATGTATTTTGAGGTTCTGTAGTTAGTTATATAAAAGAATAAATGACTTACAAACAACATCCATTGTGTGTTTTTTTGTTAAATATTGAATTTTGATAGCTTTTTATATATTGTAGAAATAATACCTTTATCAGATATATGCTTTACAAATATATTCTCCTAATCTGTAACTCATCCTTTTGTCCTTTTAACTGTGCCTTTGAAAACACAAAAGTTTTAGTTCAATACTATCTAATTATATTTGTTCTTTTACGGATCATGGTTTTGATGTTATATCTCAGAAATCCTTGTGCAATACAACCTCTTATTTTTTCAAATGAGAATTTTCATGTTTTTAGTTATGGTTGAGATAGGAGACTCAGAAGACTAAGCTCAACCTTTTATCTCAAATGAGTAAAGTGAATGAATGAGTGAGTGAATCTACCTAGTCCCCTCCTCCAAGATAGCATTGCATTATTTATAAAGCCTTACACATTGAAATTTAATTTGCACTGAACCAAATGGGTAACCATTAGTTGGAATATATATACAAGTTGTCATTAATTAATTTTTTATGCTTATGGTTCAAGCTTAACTAGTGATGAAATTGGTATTAAAACTTTAGGAATCTGTGAAACACATGCTTAATACATATGCAAATAGATACATGCATATTTGCTTTTATAGGTATATGCATATGTACATAATACTTAATTGAACAGGGATAATCAAAAATCAATTATACTTGGTCAATCTCTGCTCAACTATGTTGAACATGTGTGGGTAAGTTACTGGTATCAGTTAATAATAGTTCTTGGATGTTTAACTTAACTGATTAATGCATTCTACATCTTCCACTTGAGATTCTTTGTGAAATAATTTGCTATGTTTGGGATTATTATTTAACATAAATAGAATATTAACATGACTGGAGTCCTCTTACATTGCTTGTAGTTAAATATTTCTAGCTGCTTTAAAGTTCTGAGTGGTTTATATATTACTTGTTTTTTCAAGGTCTTAAAGACAAAATATGTTAGAATTATTAAACTAGAGGCAAGGAAGTTGGTAGTAAAGTGGTTAATTATAAAAGCACTGTGTAGTAAAAGGACTGTGGTAAAGTCACAGAATCTTTAGCAATGCTCCTTGCTATATCTGACAAATTGCTTTTCAATTATTATTTAAATTATGCTATTTTTAAATATAGTCACGTATACTGATTAAACACCATCTGGAAATTTGGGGGGAAGTAACTACCAATCTTCTTTATATTTTTTAATTAGCATTTAGTCTGAGTGATACTTAGGACTTCATTTGTATTAAATATTTATAGATCACAGCTATTGCTGAATATTTACAGCATTGGACATCATAAATTGGATTTCAAATGGAAAGGACAAAATTGCCTGTCCTCTCCTTTGACACTAATACAATTTTAGAATTGTTTTATGGGGAGAGATATTAACTATTTTTCTTGTCTCAATAACTAATCCCAAAGTCATATTTGATCTTTTTGTATGTTTCTGTTTCCTTGGTTTCCTATATTCTCTTGTACACATCTTCTTTAATTGCATTACTCAAAGGGCAATGTTTATAGCACGTAAGATCACATCTAAAGAATCAGCTTCCTGGTTTTGTACCCAGCTCTAAATCAATGATGGGTAGTTAGTGAATATCTCTATACTTTAATTTCCTTACTGTGAAGTGGGAATAATAGGATTGCTATCAGGGATAGTACACAAACACCTACACAAATACACAAACAAGGCTGTAGCATGGTCTGACATATGGTTAAGTACTACATAGATATTTGCTACTAATAATTCCTCCTTCTTTTATCATGCACTCATTCTTTTTCCTTTGATTCTGACTTCTTGCTAATTTAGTTTACAGCTGTTTTACTCTATATTTCATCCAGATTTCTATTAGAAAAATCATTTTTTATTCTATTAACTATGAATTCTTATTTTCTGTAATGTAAATTTTCTCTTTCAGAGTAAAATACAAGAATATTCTATGAAATCTAAAATGTCTAGAGTAATAAATGGTAAATATTATTAGCTATCCTTTACTTTTATACTGTATTGATTTGTCCTTATTCTGTACAAAAAATATCAAGACTTTGGCACATAATCAAGTAGTGCACATGTCTATGAATATAAATGATTGAGCAGTCATCATTTTCTTGATTTTGTCTAAGTTTTTTTTTTTTTCTTCTTACCACGAGAAGAGCTTTATAAGCAAACTTTCCTGATGACTAGTTCGGATTGTATTGCAATACACAACATGATGTACAAGAAGGTATCCAGAAAACTATTGGAACCTGTTGCTCATGACAGTCCTAGTCCATACATTTGTTAGTGCTTGGATATTCGTCCTCATATTTTGAGCAGTGTGGTTATATTAGTAGTAAAATAAGGAAAATTCCTTTGTGGAATGTAAGTACATATTTTTTTTCTTTGTACATTTACCACAATCTTACTCTTTTAGTATATAAATGCATAATATTTTATTTCTTTTTTCTACAAAATATGACATTAAATGGGCTTTTAAAAATTTCCAACCCATAACAACATTTTATCCCTTGGAAATTTATGCAGTGATATAGTTTGAATGCAGTGAGTATCAATAACCTGAGAAAACAGTCTTAATATTGTCTGTATATCATCTTTTGGTGTTGTGTTTTTACTCCGAGATACCGTACCAATGAAATTAAGGTAATATTCAAAGATATTTAGATTATCTTGGTGACCTTCTTCACAACTCATTTGATCTAACAAAACAATGTCTTTTTTACTGTTAAGAAAATTATGTTTGCCTGCTTTGAGCTGGATCTTGTGTTTCTGGATGGCAAAGCCTCCTTTCAGGACAGCGTATTTATATTGCTACTCTTGCATTGTGTTCAGATCATCTGCCTATTTCAGCCTTCATTGTTCAGTAATTCAATTAATCCTAATCGGTCTTGTCTTTATTATCACCTCCTCCCATGGGAAGGTTCCTGTTGTAATAATATATTGGATGATTTAAATTTTTCATTGACTCTATAGTAGGACCAATTTAAAGTATTTTATTGAAATGCAAATTTTATACATTGAAAATTTTATGTACTTGAATATTTATGTTTAATTAAAAGATATAGGTAGGAAGAGGAAGGAATTTGGAGACAGTTATACTATCTTTTTTTTGAAACCATTTTCAGAAGATAGGGCCTTCTACATAAGCAAATACAGTCTCATTATATTAGTTAAAAAACAAAACAAACAGAAAAAAAGCCCAAGATAAACCGGAAACTGGAAATCCAAAACTCCTTACTGCAATTGTTCAAGGGACAAACTAGAATTCATTCTGATTTTTTTAATCCTTCCCTCTTTATTACTTTCTGCATATCCACAACCAAGAACGCAGGATACAGTATTTATATGGAATTCACAAGATAACCTCAGATAGCTTGGATTTCATTTCTAAGGATTTGCCGAACATTTAAAAATTAAAGCATTACTTGCATCTCTACTAATGATGTGATAATTTGAGGGAAGATGAGATACTTTTTGTGAATTCCAGACAGTGAACATAATTTGAGCCTGTTCTAAAACTCTGTAGAACATTTCCTCTATAATGTAAACAATATTAGCACATCAGTCATTTTAAAGACTCAGAGAGAATGAAAGATTGGCCAGGTATTCTTTTGATGTACAGAATTAAAGGAGTCAGAAGGTGAGAATGTATGGAAGGGGTTGGAAACAGCAGCACTAGTTGGTGCTGTCACATTAGTATATGTGGAGGGAAACAAAAGACAAAAAGGGATTTAAGATAATTAAAAGGAGATAAGGATACCCTTAACTTTTTTCCAGAAGGCCAGCTTTGAGGGCTTTTTTCTTAATGGTAACATGGCTTCTGAACATGGTAATGCATTTACAGAACAGTAGTAGGCCTAGATTCACACAAATGGATAACTCTTCCGTGAGTGTAGCAAAGTAGAAAACTTGCCATAATGTTTAATTTGTAAATTCTCATGTGTCTCTTTTCATTTTCATTTTATGCCTAGTCTAGTGAATTACTGTTGGGTAAAAAGCACATTTGCTTAAAAAAAAATACACTAAAATGGTTTCAAATGATAATCATGTTTTTCCCTCCTTGGGAATAAGAGAACAGATGCACACTTTAACTGTTACACAAAAATTACAGGTTCCCAAACCAAAAATAGTTCCCTTAATATGCATGTGTTATATCTTCATTGCCATTTTTCTCTAAAATGTTGAGACTGACAGCTGTTATTAATAGGTAGGTTGATTGTGGATATCTTTTTTTCATTCACTTGAAAGATCTCCTGCTGCTTTTGAAAGAGTGAGATAATTCTCCATATTGGGAACCCGTAGCCTTTATAATTCACACTTGAGTTTTGGGTACATTTTCTTTTACCTATTCATGTTATTTTTGAGTTGTCTTTGTGTCTCAGTGTTTCTTGAATGTAAAATCATTTGCCCTTATGGCAAAATGAAATGAAGAAACAATGTATACAAATACTTCTAGTCTCCTCCCCCAAATATTATTTTCTTAACCGTGAAGAGGAAAAATGATTGTTAACTTACATAGAGTAAATCACTTTACAAAAAGCAATCATGTTAGCCTTAAAATAAATATTTCTGCCTATGTCATAAATATTTCCTGGTGGGTTTGGATTAAAAATAAAAATGACTAGGGGTGCCCGGGTGGCTCAAGTGTTAGTTGAGTGACTGAGTATTGATCTCAACTCACGTCTTAATCTCAAGACCATGGATTTGGGCCCTGCATTGGGGTCCACACTAGGCATGGAGCCTACTTAAAAATAAGATAATAAAATGAAATAAAATAAAATTACTAAAAATACCTTTTTTTTCACCTGAGCAAAAGTTTTATTACAGTTTGCTTTTAAGCTGAATACTAATAATAACTACACAAAGCACTGTGTGTCTGGGGAGAACAAGGAAAATGTTGTTGGTGTTAAAACTGCTTTCTTAATATAAAGGGCAAGTAGAAATTAATAGTGGAGACTTGACAATAAGCTTTAAGAAGGAGGGGAATTGTTCTCAACCACTGGTGAATTCCTAGTTGTGTAGAGTAGTGTCTACTTCAGAGTGGTTGACAATTATCAGTAAATTGATTATCAATTATATTGTCAATTATCAATAAATTGACAATAAATCAATAAGCTGTTATCACTTAAAATTATTTTGTATTAGTTCTGTATCATATTGTTTATTCTGTTGGGAGGAATAAGAAATATTTGCTCAAAGAGATAAAATATATACCTGAAGAGACAAAAATTTGTTATTCCATTTAGCTGTTAAAATCATATCCACATTTTCACATCATCGGTTCAATTGTGATTTAATACTCAAAAAGTGATTTGGAAGTATTCTAAGTGCAGCTTAAGATGTTGATTTTATCTGTCCTCCCATGTCTTTCACTGAAGTGATGATATATTTGAAATCACCTTATTAAAATGTTTCAAAATTATGTTTGTGTTTAAAGTATCTTATGAAAAGAAGCTTAGAGTGGATCTTGTTTCTGAAATCCATAAAACCTTTTTTTTTAAACTTAAAAATAACAGTACAAGTTTGTTACAAAGTCCATATTCTTTTTCACATTAATAGTATAAAAGTAATCAGTATGTTTTTTTTACTGTAAATATGAGAAAATCTTTTTTTCCAGTTGTTCTTATGTTTATTTCCAAAAATTATCAATTTCTTCCTTCTAAATTTTTCTACAAAATGTGCATGTCATGATTGAGTATAAAGTAGTTGATGAGCCTACTGAATTGAAAACATCTCTCTTTGTGCTTCTTTAGGTACATTAAGATTTTTGTACTTTAATAAAGCACAATATCCTCTAACCATTTGCTTTATTTTTTACCTGCATATGTTAAATTCATTTAACATTGCAATTCATTAATCATTGAAATTAGTATTGAAAACTCTTTTTACATTTTTATTCATGTCCTCTTTCTTGCAAAGTAAATAATTTTTCAGTCTGATAAAATTATATTAAATTCAAATGTATACATTTTTATTAAAAGGAATGTAGCCTGTGTTTCTTTAGGGTACATTTTTATGATTATCACCTATATTTTTGTTTTTCAGAATGATATCTGAACTCCAGTGTGTGTTTTTTTTTTAATGCAAATAAGTGATTTTCTTTCATGAGCTATGTTGAAATTTCTGCTAACCCATCTGGTTTAGAAGCCACAGCTTGAATTTTAATGAGACAATATTATTTACTGTACTTATTCCTGCAAGTGTTCCAGTCTTTGCTTTGTCTTGGTGATTCTGTTTGTGAATGGGTCAAATTATCTTGGCCTGTCTGAAAAACTTGGAAATAAGTGTTAGCACTCAATTAGTGAGGCTCAGGATTGTGAAAGCTTAATGTTTACAAATCCAAAGTGACACACTCCAGATTTTAAACAAGGAACCCAGTTTATTTAGTCCATCAGAATACCTTTAGGATATGTGTAGATGAGCCTCCTCTGGAGTTCTCTTACTTCTTTCAAGGTCCTGGGGATTGTTATATATAAGAAGAAGAAATAAAGAAATAAATAGCACACTTATGGGCTTTACAGAGTTAATCCAATAACAATGTTACTATGAAATATGTTTACTTGGTACACATTAGCTGAACTCAGCTCTTTTACATGTGTCCTCTTTGGTTAGAACAGTTTACATTAGGAGAAAATTATAATCTAGATATTTAAGATTAATATTTTTCCCTGAAAAATAGGAGCTGATAGAATGTTTTCTAACCTGTAAGAATAATGACACTGTTTTTGGTTAAATGTTTGTTTTGAGAGGCAGAAAGGTTAGAAATGGACTGGAGCATATCATAAGATGAGTGTTTCAGATGGGTGGCCACCAAGTTCTCTGTTGCCCTTAGAGACTTCCTTTCATAATCACACAAAGTTCAAGTCATTAAGTGAAAAGAGTAAATTTACAGAATGATATAGATTTTCAGAAGTCTTCATTAAAGCTCACAGAACTTTAGAAAATTGAGAAATGCCTTCTCTTGACACTTCATCCCTATGTTATTTGATTATCTGATTTAAATATGTTTAATTAATTAGTATTCATATGAGATGGCCTAGATAGAACTTGAGTGAATGTCCTCTGGTTGTGAGGCAATTTTGCAGTTTTAGAGCAAGGGAAATAAAAGATTATTGACTACAGGGCTCTGGCCTTTTTTTAAAACTTCTCATCCCTTAAAATACTCCCAGGACTTCACCATTCCTTGGAACCACTGAGATCAGAGAAAGCAGAAGTCACATATTCCTTTCCTAGGAGTTAGCAGCTCTCTAATATACTATAAATTACCATAAATATTTTGTCTAGTTTTCTGTAAATAACACATCTAGTTCTAAGTGAATTTCCTAAAGCATGGATGAACATGAAATTGTCACTTAGGAGTTGAGTGTAAAAGCTAGTGAGTAAACCAGTAGAGAAATCAGGGTTCTATCTTTAGGTCAAGTCTCTGACAGCCCTTCTTTGCTTATAAAGGTGAAGCTTCTTCTGATGGTGAAGAATGGTGAAAGATGGTGAAGAAGAAGAACCTTCTGAAGGTGAAGATGAAACTCACATCTTTTTTTTTTTTTTCTTATTTAGAAAAGTGTTACTGGTTCCTCAAGGTATTTGGGGTAAAAATGAACAATGTCAGTAAAACTACTTAGTTAAGGAGTATAAACAAACAAATATAGATGAGGTACCCGCTTAATGAGCCCCTTGGCTCCAAACACTAAAAATAAAAATGCTGTATATTTCATTTATATAGGGCTAAGAATCTGGAAACATTTTTTATAGAAGTCTTGTACTATTCTTGAAATTAAGACTGTTCTTTGAAGTATGTACTGTAACACTGACATTTGGAATCAATAATATACTGTCTCATAGAAAAGGGCTCATTTGATCTGTTCCTATGGTGAAAGATTACTTTGGGGTTTAAATTTGATGCTTGATTTTCTTTCCTTTTCTTTTCTTTAATTTTCTTTTCTTTTCTTTTTCTTTTTCTTTTCTTTTTTTCCCCTCAACAGAACTTCCTTAAGTTGTGACTCAGGATTTCCTTCCTAGTGTTTTAAAAGTCTGGCAATTAAAGTTCTTACTCATAAGCTTAGCAGGTTTTTAGAAGTTATAGGTCAACGGATATACACAGAGACATGCATAATGAGAACTCACCCTCATATACAGTAGTGGTAAATCCCTTTCTCCTTTCTTTGCCAAAGTTTCAGAAAGCAAGATTCTATTCTCTAAATTTGACTTTGAGTCAAATTGTGCTTTGGGGTGGTCAGGATAATTAGGACTCAAACAGAAGCACAATAACCTAGCAAACTTTTTGCCAAAATCAAGCCATACTCAGCTCAATCTCAGCTTCAATCTTACAAGAATATAAATATATGAGTAATGGTGTTTTTCTCCCTAGGAATATAGTTTATGTAAGACAAGGAGCTTTATTTTAAATCTCTAGCCATGATGACTGGAGAGGACCTATCAATAACCTTTTCTTTGTCTTAGAAAGACATATAAGCATATATAGAAAGCATATATAGAAAGACAGAAAGCATATAGAATTCAGTTTCCTGAGTGTATTTTGTGAGAAAGATAACTAGTTGTGCAAATACAAGTCACTTAATTTGGGAAGAATATTTAAATTGGGCCCCAAATTGTCTGTGGAAAATACTTCCTTATTAAAGGGAACGGCCAATCATGGAAAGCCTTTACAGATTGTTAATGAAAACATGTACTAGGAAAATTAATCATTCAATTTTGAATTAAGAGGAAGGAACTTTGACCTCTCTTGTGACTATAAACAGTTACATCTGGCTTTGTGTGAGAATTTGCTTTTTAGTATGGCTCAAGTTTTAGGCAGACAGACACAAATTACTGGTTCTTTTTCATTCTAGCTTATGCATTATTGGGCAAAAGAAGAGAGGCACAGCTGAGTAAGATGAGACACAAAAAACTACAGTGAATAGACCATGTGTTCAAAAATGTCAAATATTTATTAATTACTTCATAAACATATACAGATAGCCTGTATGATCTAAAACTCCTTTATTTTCAGAAGCCCCCAGCTAGACCATAACTCCAATAACTCAAACTCAAAATTTAACTATTTTGAATCTAAGTGAAATTAACTCTGTTCTTCCTCTCTGGTTACAACATCTAGAACACCAGGCACAAAATAGATATTTAATAATTTTCCTTGTGGGTTCAATAGAGTCCAGTTTTATTTGTCTTGGGACATCTACCTCATACTAAATTCTAATTAAGGAGATTTGTAGTTAATATAAGATGTTGTAGGAAGAAGTAACTTAAAATTACTTTGGGGGTGCCTGGGTGCCTCAGTTGCTTAAGCTTTTGTCTTCCACTCAGGTCATGATCCCAGGACCACCTTCTCAGCAGGGAGCCTGCTTCTCCCTCTGCCTCTGCTGCTCCTCCTACTGTGCTCTCTCTACCAAATAAATAAATAAGTCTTTAAATAAAATAAAAAGTCTTTGTTCCAGTATTAAGCGACTTAAACAACTCTCTTGGCCTCAGTTTTATATTTAAAATAATCTCTTCTACTGCAATTATTTTATGGGAAATATGAAATTTCTTGATGGTTTTCACCTTTTCAATCAATCCTTTTTTTCCCCCTCATCTTAAAAGTAAGCAAAAAATGGGGAAGAATCACTAGGAAAAATGTCAGTAATGATGTTAAGAATTGTGCATGAATTATTATATGCCTTTAATAATTTGACAATTAAAAGTCTTCAGACTATAATTCCAATTTCTGAAAAATTAATCCAAAATGAACAGTAGTAGCCTCAAATGGAATGTTGATGGAATTTTTTTTGGCAATGGAAAACAAATTTATAGCATTTCTATTCATTTCATTATTGTATAAATAAGCTAAAATTTGCAATATTGTTTTTCAGTGGAGACTCCCTTACTGACTCACATTTCTGTTTTACAAAAAACAATATCCTAAAAGCATTAAGCATATGGTTTGCTTACAAAACTCCCTATGGGTCCAGTGAATCCTAATAACCTTTGTTTGTGGAAAAACTAGTTTAAAAGACGTAGATGACCATCCCAGAAGTAAGATGGTTTTCAAAGACGTTACATCAAGGATGGTTGGGTATAGATGACATTTTTATTTTTTATTTTAGAATCCATAAAATAATTCTTGAAGAATCATAGGTAGAGCTATTTCATTAACTTCTTGTGAGAACAAAGAGAATTCTTTTGTAGACACCCCACAACATCATTGATATAAAATGTCATTACCACTAATTGGAATGAATTCTTACCTTCCCAATTGTAAGTCAGTGATGTTCAAGATTTCTTTCTGATAATGTGGCAAGAGTAGCCTCACTTTCATCTATTAATGTCATCTCTTGTGTGCCTGCAAAATTTGCCAGAACTGATTAGAGCAGATATTAAATGATAATTGGACATTTAGTGCTCGTCAAACAGAAAGTGACAGATGGGGCACTAATTAAATTATAGTTCTGACATTATTCACAATGGTTTATGACTCTTCAGTGATGACCTTCATGCATCTCTTCTCCATATTTTTTCCCTTTGGTGGGGAAAGAAGGATAGAAGGCTGATTGATAGAAAGGAAAACTATCTCTAAAAACACTGAGCAAACCTAGACATATTTAAAATGCCTTGTTTTTAAAGCTATCTATCAAGATAAAACATTTTTCTGTAGTGAAATGAATAATTATAAAACAATAGGGCAACTTACTATGAAGCTAATGAACTGTGAAGAAAATATCTAGGTAATCCTAAAGAATATACAAAGACAGATTATAATGACTCTATTTCTGGAAAGGGTAAAAGACCTTTGTTCTTATTTGAATAAAGAAAAAATATAATTCTGATATCAGAAGTGAGGATTCAATGCTTTTTTATTAATGCCTTTTTTGTTTGTTAACTCAAGCTTGCATTACTAGTTATCTCCACCAGCTAAATGAAGAATCTTGTTGAAAAGAAAGGGGTAGGAGAGGAATTAAAAGAAATTCTAAGCCACAGTTGCTGAACTAGAACTGCATTTTCTTTTTCAATTAAAAGAGAAAACACAGTGTTGATTACTTTCTAACTTTAGTTTTTAATTTTACTCCAGTATTTAGTACTCTTAAGAAAAGAAAAAGAGACCTGAGAGTAAAACCTCAAAGACTGATAAGTAGTGAACAATCCTCTGAACCCTCTATCTAGTGATTGACCACAATTTAAATTTTAAATTATTTTATGTCATGTCTCTTTCCCATAATTTTTAGACTTTTTTTTCTGCTGATATATATGTACAGCTTTAGTTACCATTAGAGATGAAAGTATTTACTAATTAGAATATGTACACTGTAAGATGAATAGAATACAAGGGAAGATTATCTATTTTTACTGATATAGTCTCTTCAGTGTGTAAAGGTATGAAAAAGAGAACAAATGAATGAAGAGTTTATTTTGATTCTTTTATCTAAGCATGTAGTTTAGATGTGATAATGAACTAGCAAATTCAATATAAGGGATTAAATGGAGTACATGTAGAGATGGCGTTCCATGGGATCCATGGGATCTGGCTATCCATGGGAACTTGGAGAATTTTCTTTACCCTATAAAGCCTTACTTTCTTCAGTGTTACAATAACATGGATATATTAAATGTTTTGTAAGTCTTTTCATACCTTCAAGTCTTATATTTGTTATGGATGACTTTTATGTTTTAAGTCAATGGAATCAATGTATGTCACTAGCAGCTTATTCTTAAAGGAATTTTAATACAGTGTATTACCAATAGCAAAATAGTTTCTGTATTATCAAAGAAATGCACATGTATTCACAAATATAATGGAAGAGCAGTGTTTAAAAATTTTTCTGGTTAATAACAGGTTACTCAGCTTTTCAGGACCTTATGATGTTTCTTGTTTTCATGTTTGTTGTTGAACATTCAGGCTACAGTTGTGGGTGTTGGAGATGTTTGTGTATATTTCTATAGGCCTTTTAATTAAGCATTCTTTTGCTGTTGATATTTTTCTATATTGTTCTGAATATAATCAACATAATGTCATTTGCTCTCCTGTTCTGATAACACCATTGAAGTAGAATATGAGGTTATTGACCATAACACATTTTTTTGCAAATTTAGGCATTAAGTTTTCTTTACCCTTCCTAAGTGCACACTGAAATACAGAATACAGGGGCGACTGGATAGCACGGTCACTTTAGCATCCAACTCTTGATTTCAGCTCAGGTCATGATTTCAGGGTTGTGGGTTCAAGCCCCACATGCACTCTGGGCTCAGCATGGAGTCTTCTTGAGATTCTCTCCCTCTTCCCCTCCCCCCACTTGAGCATGGGCTCTCTTCTCTCTCTCAAAATAAATAAATAAAATCTATTTAAAAAAAAAAGAAATACAGAATGGAAACACAGAGTTTCCTCTATAACTCATTTATTCATTCACTTTACATTTTGACAGGGAGAAACAACTAACTCTGATCAACAAGTTCTAGAATTTTCTTATTTTTTTATTGCAAATCAAAACATTTAAACTTTTCACATCTTCTGTCTCCTTTCTATCTCCTTTCTATTTTTAGGCTATGTGAGAAATCACCATTGCCAAAGAATGTTCCTGTGGTTCTTCCTGGAACTTACCTCAATATCTTAAATGTCAATAACCGGACTCTTGAGTTAAATTAAAGTGCTAGGTACTTTCTCTCCATTGTTCCACTCATTGTGGTTGTTAGGGCCAATTTAATGTTAAAAACCTGTTTAACTATTAGGGCCTGCTTAGCCAGAGCAACTCCATATTGCCTAGGTAGCCATATTGTTGTTTACATCCACCGACTTCATTCCGGGAATAAACGCCCCAGTAGTTCCTGGTATGGTTCCGGGTATTGATTCCGGGAGTAAACGCCTTAACAATAGAAGCCATGCACCTTGGGTCTGTGGTTATGCCCTATAAAACCAGCCTGTGAGATCGGGAGGGGGCCGCCCTCTTTGGAGGCGGCCCTGACCGGTCAGTCTGGTTTCTGATGCTTGGCATAAGAATAAAATTTTTGTTAAACCTTAATTCCATGTCAGTCTCACTCCTTTGATAACGGACCCAACAGTGGTTTCATCTTCCCTACAAACATTCCAGTTTTGGTTTAAATATCATTCTTTGCAGAAAACATGAAGATAAAATCATGCCTACAGAGTTTCCAGTTTTCTATCTCTTAACATTTTTAACAATGATGTGCTTCAGATGTTATCAGTGTTCTTTTCTTACTCTTAACCTCTATTCTAAAAATGACTGAGAGAGCTTTTGTTCTCATGTTTCAAAAGACTCACTTATTTTGCCTATTAATTTACCAAATACCATTTGGCTTGAACTGATCCAGAGCAAGGGTGATAATCTGAAATAATTCTAAATAGTAGACATGCCAAATCTTTGTTTTCACCTATAACAGTATTTGAATAAAGCACAGCTGAGCTGCAGAACGCATAGGAATACAGCTGTGATCAGCATGTTTTTAAGATTAAGCTAATTATAGAATATTAGAATTTTAGCATTATGTATTTAGCTCATTGGTATTGTAAACTTAAATGAATAATTTAAGTGTCAGTAGTTTGCATTATGAAATTTTCATTTATGAATACATTCTTCAATATCCAAAAGACTCAGGAAGCAAAGAATTAAGACATTATCAGTGGAGTCAAGAGTACTAGCAATCTCCATCAGAGAATCAAATGTTTTAGTGAGTGTATTTTTAGGTTAGAAGGGACTGTAGAAATTATTTAATCAACATATGCAATTTGATGAAACTGAAGACTCAAATGTGATAAGGCTTTCCAATTGTCACAATCAGTTAATGGTAGGTCTGGCTCAAGAGCCTGTCTTTTGACTATCAATGTAGCAATCTTTGGATTTTCTTAAGTGACAGCAATAACTTATTTACTTAAGACTAAGGGTAGGCAAGTTGTGTTGTTT
>PISX010019561.1:0-37902 GCA_004024625.1 Mellivora capensis | reverse complement strand
TGTTTCCAACGTGGAATTCTGTAACCACGGAAAAGAGCTTCCAAAAAATGAAGGTTAAGTAATGACATTTTCAGACAAGGGAAAGGTACGGAAATTTGTGATAAGCAGACCCCACAGCAAAGAAATGCTAACGGGAGTTCATCAGGCCGAAGTGAAATGGGCTCAGATGGAAACCTGGATCTATAAGAGGGAATGGAGGCACACGGGGAGATCGGGAGTAGACAGGGAGCAACTTACCTGCAAATGAATACTTAGGACCTTGCAAATTCCACAGCTGCTCTCTGGAGAGAGTACAATGTGGCTCCTTGAGAAAAGCATTTAAGATAAAATATGCGAGTACAGGAAATATAAATATTTATCTCCAAGGCCCTACAGTACCTTTTGGAGACTCTCCTGGACATAAGTGTTTACAGCACCTGCTACAAAGGTGGATCTAACGACTTTCTAACTCACTAACGTGATGGGTTCTGCG
Source organism: Mellivora capensis (assembly GCA_004024625.1). Lineage (NCBI taxonomy): Eukaryota > Metazoa > Chordata > Mammalia > Carnivora > Mustelidae > Mellivora > Mellivora capensis. The sequence continues at coordinate 37,430 of PISX010019561.1, read as the reverse complement.
TACTCAAACCCACATATCATATGTGGTTTTATCTCTGGGTCTAACCGATGTGTGTAAAATATCTCTACATAACACTCCACATTTTATTTTAAAAAAAAAACCAAACACCCTTTGTTACTCCATGCTTCTATAGTAACTAAAATCTACTTCATTTCCCCCAGAGGGAAAAATATTATGGAAGTAATGTTTCTGGAATAATTTTTTGAAACCGTTACAAGTGTGATGTCCCATTAGTTGGCTTAGATGCACAGACCATCTTGAGATGTGTTCAAAGGAACCATTTGAGAAACGTCCAAAGGAAGAACGGAAATAAAACAGCCACTGACCTTACAGGGACTGAAAATACTTCATAAATTATCGGTGGGGGAAGCAGAATGTGGCAGGCTATCTGAGGATGAAAATTCTTCCTTGTGGGATTTTTTTTTCTTAATCCTCTAGATATTTATAGAGGAGCTAAGGAAACCAGGCACACAATCGTCCTGTCTCCTAGAATTCACCTTGCTAGTGTTTCGAAAGGTTAAAATTAATCGTTGCAAGCCTGAGAAATGAAGAGCCTTTTAATGTAAGGAACAAGGTGAGAGCTATAACAGGCGATTAAATTTTCAGAAAGTGCTCAGCTTCTCCTTCCATGCTTTCAGAGAAGACACGGTAACCTTCTAAAACTTCTAATTACCCCCCAGGAAACCAGCCGTCTGTCTCTCGGCCTGGCTGTCATCTAGCTAGCGAACGTGGCCGTTTATTGCCTAACTTGGGACACTAAATTAAAATTGAAAGGTAAAAAAAAAAAAAAAAAATGGGACTCTAGTTTGAAAAAATTTCATGTCAATAGGGCCATTTTATGGAAGATAAGTAGTCTTGAATATATGCTGGACCTAAATATTCATGTAGAATATTGTTCGAAATTCTTTGGGGATACCGTTGACTGTTGGCCAACAAACTCCCGTCAAGCTCTTCACCATAGGTAGTGGGTGTTGAGGACTCTATGTCATAAAGGAAAATCAAACGTGGTGGAGTGAACAAAGAAATCCATGCTATCAACACTCACTTAAGTTCTTCCAAACGGACCAAACTCCAGTAGGATCATTCTGCAAAATCAGAGACTCTATGAATATAAGAAAAATGGTAGGTGTCTACTCATGGCAAGGTAGGTCTACATTCGAGATATGAATCTCTCTCAGATGACAAAGACCAGTAGACTGTGATCCAGAGACGCTAATAACTATTTGCATAATGAACACCAAACTGACATCATAGTATTTTTTGCTTCCATGGCTAATTAACGTATTTTGTAGCCAGTTGGATAATCCAAACATTATAGTTCAAAAATGTATTTCTAAGGGGAAACCATCCTGCTGGTAAGTGCACACAACTGACTTTTTCTGGCACGGGAAAAGTTCTCTTTCAACAAAAGCAAACTGGACATGAGAACTGAACAAAAATCCCATGAATCAAACAGCTGGCCCTTCTTCCCAGTAAAGATGGAGCAAGTTACTACTGGCGGGACAATGTTAGGAAAGATGGAGACTGGTCAAGAACACACTTTTGAAGAACACAAAGCAAAGCTTTTTAGAGAAGATCGCAGACTCCGTATTCTCAGGGGGATCATGCTGAAGGTTTAGGATTAGGGAATTAATGCCATGGCTTTGTGTGAGTCTATGGCCAAAAGCCAAAATGGAATTATCTTCTCTAAGTCCTTTTAATAGTATTTAAATTCTCTATTTCCATTTGGGTTCGCTGGGATGCTGTTATGTCTTTCTGTTGTTTGTTTTTGTGATGGTGTTGGGTCTCGTATTTTTGTTTTCTATTTCACTTACTTATTTATTTATTTTGGTCCTAGAAGGAAGAGTATCTGCTCCAAACAAGACAGCTTTCTTCAGCAGTTATGACTCAAGAGCAATAAAGATTTCGATGCCATCAATATGATGATAAGGTATTCAAACTCTTGTCCCTAGGAAAATCTCTCAGTGGAGAAATGAGCCATATCACCTCGGTTCCTGAAAATCCTCATAAATTTATCCTTCCAAGAGCTCAAATAGTTGAAAGCTGGTATGTGGGCTTCCTTCCACCCCAACCCAAAGTAGGATCTCAACTCACCATGACCTCAAAAGCAGAAAGTAAGGAGGATGAAGCATTCACTTAAGAAGTTAAGTTTTTTTTGTTTTTGTTTTTGACTTACATTAAGTCCAGAGAAGAGGAGGAAGTAGGCTGGAGAGCCTGTAGGCATTGAGAAGTCACTGTGCTCTTCACAGGAACCTACACTAGTGTTAGGATGTATGCTTGCTTGTTCAAAAAAAGAAAAAAATAAATCTAAAGACTCCACAGAGACACAATTACCCAACGCAGAAATCACAGAAGAGCCATAATCCATGAGTAAGTGTGGCTCCGTGGGCCTCAATCCAAGTTGCGTTACTGGCGTTGCGTGGGCGAGAACTTTGGAGGGTCTCCAGTGGGTCCACGCTGGTCTGGAGAGAAGCGTCTCCCTCTGAGCTCAGCTCTGGAGAGCATCCTGAGCTGGACGTGACTGCAGGGAGATGTGCCGAGAGGAAGGCGACCTGCAGTCCCACGCACGGGGAGTGGCCCCTGGTTGTGTGGACGGTGTCTCTGGGGGGTGTCCTGAGCCTGGATGCACATTCAGCCAAAGCAAAAGTCTGTTCATGGACCACCATTCTACCACTCCACCCAGCGAAGCCCCAGCATCCTGCACCTGACATGCCGGGAGGGGGCCCTCCACTGACCAAGGCCTCCAAAGGCTCGGCTTCTGATCTAAACTTAATACAGTGCTACTTTCGTGTTTAATTCAATGCACCCAAAATTCACTTCAAGCCTCTGTGTGTGTGTATGTGTGTGTGTGTGTGTGTGTGTCTGACTCAGACCTCTTTCCCCCTGCCCACCGTATGAACGCATTCGGTCATCATGGACAGAGGCAACGACCTTGAACGGGGGTCCCCATTTGCAGTACCCATGCTGCACACCTCAGGGCTCACCCGGCTTGGGTCCAGACGCCTCCCTGACCCCACACGACCACTCCCAGGCCAGGCTACACCCAAGACCTGGTGACCCTCCTCAGAGCCTTTGCGGGTCCTGTTCTAAGAAGCAGAAAGAACAAAGCAGGACCAGCCACCCCCGCCAAGGACGCACAGCTATGCTTCTTGTACATACAAAGGGTCTGCTCTTTTCATAAACGGACGTGCCCAGGAGCAGGAGGCAGTGAGGGGGTACAGCACACATCGAGATGGGCTGAGGTTCCTGGGACTGCGAATGTGCCCCTGCAGGGTTAGCCACCCCAGGGCCTGGATCTTCCAGATACTAATTCCAGGTATACTTGGAGGCATTTGAGAGGAAAGAATAAACAGAAGCCGCCAACAGAGGGCACGTCAGCTCTGACACGAGGGGCTTGCCTGCTCCCAGAAGAGAACACACTGTCCTGTATGATTAGGAATCACTGTCTTCATTGCCTCACAGACCCTAAGACCCTCGGCAGCCTTCCCCCCAGCTCAGCACAGAGAAGCTGACAAAGAGCTGTCCCTTGAATGCACGGGCTTTGCACACCCACACCTGAATCTCAACACACAGCACGGGGGCCAGCAGTAGCCATTTCTAATGTTAGGAATCGCTTCTAGAACATTCTTTCCTCTGACCAATCAGGGCTATCGCTTACAGCTTTGTTAGAACATGTGAAACTCTTAAACTTTATGAATGAACCTTTGCTCCCTCCCTGCTTGGGTTGTATGTAACCCAAGCAAGTTTTGGCAAACTGTTCTTTAAACTATCCTTTTTTAAGAAATTCACTCGGAATTTTTCGAAAGTCAAAGAACACATGATTTGGCGGTTTCTCATGCGGCTCCTTGTTGGGTCTGGAAATCAAGGGCTAGTGCGTTTGTAATGGGGCCATGAGGTTTCAACCAGAGGGAAATGCAGATGCCCAGGCCCCATTCTCAAATGCTCTGGCTCCTCGTGGGGCTGGGAATCTGCATGTGTAGCCTGCTCCCTGCGACGTGGCAGGACTAGAACACAAGTGTGTTGGAGAAAGCCACCTCCGTGAGCCATGGTAAATGGGGATGGGGACAAGGATCATCTGTCATAATCATTTCTGTGCAGGGCAGGTGGCAGAAGGCATTGGCTCCCATCTGCAACAGCTGCCTGGTGTTTCGCAAAGAGCCGGACTGGCACTGGGCTACAGGGAAGCTCTGCACATTCTGTCCCAGCATCAAAGGGATCGTGCCACAAAGGTCAAGGGCAGCCGGAACGTCCCCCACCTGTGTGCACAGAGTGAAATGCCAACTTTCAAGGCTGCCTTGGACAAGCTAGGTGGGGAATAAGGGTACCACGAGACAGATGTTCACTAGACTTGCCATCTATGGCTTTCCTTCTCTCTCCTGCCTTGTTAAAAAGAACCACCACTGGTGAGCCTGGATGGCTCAGTTGGTTGAGCTACAGACTCTTGGTTTTGGCTCAGGTCATGATCTTAGGCTCATGGGATCAAGCCCTAACTCAGGCTCCATGCTCAGTGTAGAGTCTCCTTCTCCCTCTCCCTCTGCTCCTCTCCCTGCTCATTCTCTCTCTCTCTCTCTCTCTCTCTCAAATAAACAAATAAAATCTTAAAATGGAGGAGGAAGAGAAGAAGAAATGGAGGAAAAAGAGGAAGAAAGAAGGAGGAGGAGGAGAAAAAGGAGGAGAAGGAGGGGAGGAAAAAAAGGAGAAGGAGAAGGAGGAAAAGAAATGGAGGAAGAAGAGGGCGGAGGAGGAAGAGAACCACCATAAGCTCAGACTGGAGAAGCCCCAGTGTCTGGGATACGCCCACAGCGCCATCTTGGTTGGATCCAGTCCAAGACGGTTGATGTGCATCTCCTTTTCTTAAACATGAGGCCCACGAGCAGGGCTCAGAAAGCACTCAGCAGCATTTGCAACCAGGGTAGAGGTCACAGAAAGGTGTCCACCGCTCGGGTTGGACAAGTCGAGAGAGCAAGCACTACAGGATCTGCTAGAGCGAGGCAGAGCCAGACACATCCATGATGGAATTATTTGCAGCCCAGAACGTGAACCAGTACATGCACCTGTGGGCAGTTGCATCGGACAGTTTCGGCATGAAGACATGCTACTGAGGCCCCCAGCCCTGGAGATGGACACGGAATGGAAACAAGGTCCCGCTGTCCCAAAAATACAATCAACCGGTACATTCAAATGCTTTCATCAGGAGATGCCCCCACAGAGCAATGCTATCACTGGGACATGCTTACTGCTATTCACCACTCTCCGGGGGGACTGGAAATCCCCAAAAGAAATGCACAAGACAGATATCCCCACCCCCAAGTGCCGCCTCCACCCACCCACACTCATGATCCAACGTCCAGGCCTACAGCTCAGCTGCCAACACCAACTCGGAACAAGGACAAGACCCACGAGGCTCGAGAACACTACCTTTGTCATTCAAAGTCTCTTCTTGTATTTGTCTCACAGCTTCCTGGGCTTTGCCGGCATTATTTCCAGCTATAAGGGAAAAAAAAAAGGTATGATCAGTGGCAAGGTCCTTCAGACATTACTGAGCACGAGAAAATGTTGTCTTGAGGTGCAAAACACAACTTCGGAAGGGCCTCTTTATGGCTTGTCATCGAGCCCTGGTGTGGAACGGGGCCACCAGAACAGTCTTGGCCAAGGCAACATATCAACTGACGGAGGATTGCCTTTAGCCTGCGTTGGCGAGAAGAATGTCCCTGTCGTTGATGACTGGGGTGTGACGCAGCTGGCGGCACAAAGAACATGGGGTGGGGGGTGAGAGAGAGCCAAGGACTGCGTGAGCATAAAGATGGTGGCAGGAAGGTCAGAGCACACATAGAACTTTCTAAGAAACTTTAGTGGACACCCGCCTCCTCCTACTCACTGGTGGTCTGAGCTCCAAAAGGACCGTGGGCCATTCCCTCCATGAATGTGGGATTTCCCATTTCCTTATGGAGGACTCTGTACAAACTCCACAGGTATGAGTCTGGGGAAACGTGACCTTAGAAGAATGCCCACGTGTGTTTTGTGTATGAGGGACATCACCGTTAAAACAGAGATGGTGACATTTGGGCGTTAAAATAATGAATGAGGTTTCCTTAGTGTCTTACTAGATGGCAGTGCATTGATGTTTGGAGGAAAGCATCTTGTTTTCAACTGCGTCCCTGAGCACACAGTCCAAATTTTAAGGTGTGCCGAATGGGGCTGCCATTCGGGGAGAAGATCAGGACACCCTGTCTTCTCACACACCAGCGCTCACGATCCACTGGACCACAGGCAGATGTTCAGCTCCTTTGTGGGGTGAGCCAACCCCGAAACTCCCTGCCAGGGTGAGTCATGGGAGCGCTTCTGCACAAGGCGATTGGAGTTGGCATCTGAGGAACACAGGCGTGGGAGTGAAGCTCCTGGAGCCCCGAGAAGTGACAGATGGCATGAGGACACCAGGAGAGACACCTGGCCTGGGAGGACCAGGTCCTAAAGGGGTAGCGTGGCTCACATCACTCTCCCACCTGCGTCCAGCTGCTGCTGGCCAGGTGCTCTCTGGGGTACAACCCTTTGAGATCTCCATGAAAACATATTACCAAGTAATCCATCCTGGAGACATTCTACATGCTGTTTCCCTCTATTTTGTTTCATTTTTATATTCGAACTAACGTACAAGGGGCTCTGCTATGGATCCCCCCGCCACTTGATCCTGCACTAATTACTCTGTGTCATTGACAAGTGCCCCCTGCCCCCGCCAAAAAAACCCCGACGGAACACCCTTTCCAAAAGCAGAAGGGTTTACAACAAAGAGTTAAGGAAACACAGACAGCAGAAGCGGCGAACGTCGTGAAATCAGAAACGTCTCCGGCTCCAGCTGGAGAGGAATCTGAGATAAATATGGCAAAAAACATCTTCAGGGGGTGAAGTAAAGGATTATATAAGGTGCCACCACCTGAAAGGAGTTCAAAGTTGCAGATGTCAAGAAAATGCAGCTGTGAAAATATTCACACCTTCGGCTCCCTTGAAGAAAGAGCATATTACATGGTTGTTAGATTTTTGCTCAGAGGGTCTTCTGCGTTGCAGGGTGCACAGACAGGATGCCATATGAGGGATAACCGGAAAATTATATTCCATCCCTAAACGTTCTAAGCATCAGAGACAACAAAATAAAATTCACCTTTCTCTAAGCTGGCGCCGTGTACATGCGTGAGCTTATTTCGGAAATCCCATGCAATTTTGAAATATTCAAGAGCCATCCACTGGCGGGCTATGCTTCTGGCACTCGCCATCTTGGCATCAAAGGTGGCCCAGTGGGAGCCCGCATGAACTGGGAGAGAAGACGCTCCACGTTCCAAATGAGATATCAATGGCCAGAGAAAGCGGGGGGCATCCAACCAGGAGGGGAAACTGGCCGTGGTAACAGCTGCCCTCAATGGGCAGGTCACTACTCTCCCCAAGGCTTTGCATTAGAGGAATGGACACAGGGACTCTTTTGGCAAAGGTCATCGTTATCAGCTGGCTCCCCAGAGTTGGATATGGAACCTTGACCCTATGTAATTGTTAGAGATTTCCTACATTTACTGACCAACTATTTGCATGAGAGCTAGAGTACCTGACCAGAATGGAAGGTAGGCATAAGCACAGTAGGTCTGCCTTCTGCTCATGCTTTCGGTGGGGGGCTAGGTTTAAAGATATTAAACCCAAACCAGGGCCAGCAAACTAGGAACCTGGGGCCACATCCAATGATCTCCCTGATGTGAAAAGAAAAAAATATATATATTGGAACTACAGCCATACCCACAGCTTTAAATATTGCCAAGGGTGCTTTCCAGCTATCAAGACAGAGCTGACCATTGAGAGACACACTTAAGCAAATATTTATTATCTGGTCCACACCAGAAAAAAATCTACTGGCCCCTGGTCTCAAAAGCCATCCTTTAGATGGCTATTCATGAAGAATTATAAAGACATATCCTCCACCCAAACGGTATTTTGAAACTGTAAGAACTGAGATATCGTGAGCAAATGAGAAATTTAATAATTAATGTATTTATGGCAATATTAATGTGCTTGGGTTGGATCCACATTCCCTTTTCCAATTCTTCAGCAAGTAACTGATTATGGTTTAAACATTAATGGACTCAGGATTGGCAAACTTGAAATTGGATAGATACATCTCTTAGTTTTCATTTAGTGTGAAATTTACATTAAAGTGTCCACGATAATATTTTGTTAAGTGGCCTTATATCAAACTGTCACACAAGATGAAACATTGTCCCTCTCAGAATATATGCAGTTACGCCCTGAAGGACTTGGGGAGGAGGGAACATTCACACTTGAGTGGACTGAGCGGGTCAAACTGTGACCCATGCTGACACCAGAAGCTCTGTGGGAAAGAAGATGCAGGAGGGTGAGAAGCACAGGAGCTGTTTAATTCAAGAGAAGGAGAACTTGGGTGCAGGCAGGACTGTTCCTGGTCTCAGAAAACATCACCTAAATGAGGAGATGACAGGAGAGTCAGGGTTCCAGTCCTCACATGCATGAGTACCACATGCTCCATCACGTGCCTTCACTGCATTCTGTCTGTAGATCACACTCCTCACTCAACTAGACCTCAGCATGACCTAACCCCAACCTGACTTTCTAGGGACTTACCCAACTAGACCTCCTCATGAGCCACCCAGCTAGAACTCATCATCACCTAACCCAACTAGACCTATCATCAGCTAAGCCAAGTAGACCTCATGATGACCTACCTGACCAGACTTCATCATCACCTAACCCAACTAGACCCCATCATCACCTAACCCAACTAGACCTCCTCATCACCTACCTGAACAAGACCTCATGATCCACCCAACTAGACCTCCTCATGAGACACCCAACTAGACCCCATCATGACCTAAGCCATCTATCTAGACTTCATCATGACTTAAAATACCACACTGAGGCAAAAAGCACAGAAATGGAACAATTCTTTTTTTCTTTGCCTTGCAATATTGCCAAGTTTCACAATGAATTAGGAAGATGAAGAAGACAGGTGCACTACAAAAGTCACAAAAGGCAGAGATAACCAGTAATGGATTCCAGTCCCTGGCTGTTCTCAGACTGGAGGGTCCTCCCCATACTGCTCCACCACCTTCCTTCTACCACAAGCCAAAGTCCAGCGGGCCCTCAGAGGGGACTATGGCTCTTCTGTTCACAATGTGATGTCACTTTGTTTTTTTGGTTTTTGGTTTTTTTTTTTTAAGTTTTTAAAAAACTTTTTCATTTGAGAAAGAGACAGAGAGAGTGAGAGCATGAGTGGGGGGCGGGAGGCCAAAAGGAGAGGGAGAAACAGACACCCCGCTGAGCAGGGTGCCTGACGCAGCGCTCCACCCCAGGACCCCGAGATCATGACGTGAGCCAAAGGTAGACGCTTCACTGAGCCACCCAGGTGCCCCCTTGACATCACTTTGATCAAGTCACCCCAGATGGTGGTGAAATCTAAGACAAGGCAGAGACCCAAGTCTCTGATCACACACCGTGTCTCCCTGATATGCTCAGGTCCCAGGGTGAGAGAAACACATCACACGAATGGTAAAATTGAAGAGGAGTTCCAGAAATGCACACTCAGATGGGTCGCCTGTCCTGCAAGACCCCCTCATCCACCAATGACTGCTCTTCCTCTGGGTGGGGGAGGTAGATATGGACATTGGTAAAGACTGTCCTTGCAAAGACTTGTCAAAAACTGTTCTGTCATTTCCACACTGATTCAGACAACAGGGATGTGGACCCATCTCTGAAGAAAAAAACAACACTGATGAGGAAAATAGTGAGGTCCACCAAGAAGTAATCGTCCCCTCCCAAAGCCTGGCAAATGTAAACCGTTCTACAGACCAGTTTGCTCATGAGAGAAAGATGCCTACGTGGGTCCATGAGGAAGGAAACACTGAAGAAACTGCACTTTTTCAAAAGAGTGACACATGGGAAGGGCCATGCAATACAAAAGTTTTAAGTTGTGGAGTCATGTTTGACAAAAGTGAGAAGAAAAAATCAAAAGTTAGGAGCATGAGTCCATTTGATTACGGGAATGAACAGCTAAGTATATCCAGGTGAGTCATGCCTCTGTGAGGACAACTGCAGGCCACACTGGCTAGACCTGGGGCTGTCCATCTGTGTTAAGAGCCCCCTCGGAGATCCCCTACCCCATAGGACTCAGGGGGTCTTTGAGTTTCAACACCAGCAATTAACATCACGGCAGCCAACCCCAATGTCTTGTCCAAAAGACACAGAAGTAAGGGCAGGGTCTATGACTTGGCCACCGACACAAACCAGAGATATTTTCAGACCCAAGTCGAGGTGTTGAAGCTGTCTCAAAATAAAGTTTAAGATCATCACAGCTTCCAACCAGTAGGAGTTATTGAACCCACCAGTGCGTCATGTTATTTGTCCTATAAAGACTTCGTGTCTATAATCATGTGGCAAGTTTGTGTTCTTACATATTTTTATATCTGCATCTCAGTATCATTTGGTTTATAATGTTGTGGATTTTAGTTTGTGCATTTAGGCATCACTAGATGTCTATGGGGTCCAAGGACTGAGCTTGTCAAGAGCCAGGAAGGAGTGGAACACATTCATGTTTAAATACTCTGCCCCAACTATAGATTCTGACCCAAAATTATCCTTCAAAAGATGATGGAGGGCAAAAGATGGAGGAGAAAAATGGGAGAAAGGAAGAAATAAATCATTATTGAATAAGTAAATGACCATGAGTAATATTACGTAGAAAGTCTTAAGTGAAAACAATCCTTAACACCTAAAACCAGACATAAATATGATTTCTGTAAAAACAGACACCACAAAAGGTATTAATTTAATGCAAATGATGTCAACAGGAGACATAATTAACATGAAGTGGTTTTTTTTTTAAAGGTAATGTGTACAGTATCATTTTTACCAGCAGATTAAAAATTCCACCCCCAATTCACTGGGGAAATTAACAAAAGTACAATGGGTTCGTTTGAACTCTGTTCGCTTTCCCAGGCAAAGAAAATACCTTCGTTTTCAAAGAGGAGTTAGACACCAGGGTAAGGAGCAGAGAGAGTGTTTCAAAAGAAGAATGAACAATGTAGTCTATGGGATGCAGCTGCAAAGGAAGCCAGTGTTTGAACACCTGTTCAGAGTCCACACTGGGCTACGCTGTATCTTCCCCAAATTCGTATGTTGAAGCCCGGACCCCACAGGTGCTCAGAACCTGACCTTATTTAGAGAGGGTGTCTTTAAAGAGGTGGTTAGGGTAAAATGAGGCCAATGAGATGGGTCCTCATTGCGCTAGGACCGAAGTCCTTACAAGGGCATCCTTAGGTGTTTCCCAGATGGGTTTTACCTATAAGCAAATCACCGTTTCTATAATAGCAAACAACTGAGTATCTTCCATTAGCCAACAATGCAATCATCACCTATGATCACACGCACGCCGAGTCTCGCCAGATGCCTCGCCGTGGCATAGCCGATGCCATCCGTGCCTCCAGTCACTACAGCAACGCGGTCGGGTTGTGGGGCCAGAACTGGAGAAGAAGAAAAGGAAAAAAAAAACAAAAACATATCAAAGTGAGTTTTAGAAGTGGATTGGTTGGATTAGTCTTGAGTCATTCCAATGTAATCAAAGACACCTGATAAACGCTTGCTCATCCCCAGCTGAGGCCTCGGCAGGAACCAACTAGAGTATCAGCAAAATGATTGGCAGGAAGGTCAGGAGCCAACGTGGGAGTAGCATTTATGAGCGTGGATGACACTCCAGGATCCACACTCCCAGGCAACATGGGGCAGGATCTGGGTTTTACTACTTACTACTCAGGTATGGAGGAAGACAACAGACCAGGGGATGAATGCCTGCTGTTGCAACTAGTTTGTAGAACACAGTTTCCAAGAAGAGGGGGCATGTGTGCCACACTACCCCCCACGTGGGGAAGCAGCAGGATGGGTCAGGAGACAGAGGGACACGGAAGCGTGGACAAGAGTCTCTATTGTGGGAAGAAATGGGTCAGGGAAGCAGGCTCAGCAGGTTTAGGATGGGCTGTTGTGAATAATTTCATCAGATTCTGGGTCACAGGGGCTGTCCCTACGTGTGTGTCCCTGGCCCTGCGGTGATTTACGTGGGCAGGGTAGACGCTGGCCAACAATGTGGTTACGGACATGGCGGGGCGAGGGCTGTGGATTGCCTGGTTTGCGTTGGAAAGCTGTGCTCCTGAGAGTCACACGTTATCTCTAGGAACTGGCCAGCCCTGGGAGCTGTAGCATTCGATGAAGGTGACAAAGATGAACTTTTATTTTATTTTAGATTTATTTATTTATTTGAGAGAGAGACTAGTGCACAAGCAGGAGAGGCAGAAGAGAATCTCAAGCAGACTCCACACTAATCACAGAGCCCAATGCAGGGGTCCATCTCACAACCGTGAGATCATGACCTGAGCGGCAACCAAGAGTCAGATGCTTAACTGACTGAGCCACCCACACACCCCAAAGATGGACTTTTTAATAAATGGTGTTGGAACATGTAAATAGACATTAAGAAAAAAAGGCAAAATTAGACCCATCTACACATCAAAATTAACCATGGGGTAGAAGTTACACAATGAACATATTAGGGGGAAAAAAGCATGAATCCATTATCTTTAACCTCAGAGTATGAAACGTCTTCCTAATCATAAGTTGAGTTGAGAAGTTGAGAAGAATAAGTAGATAAATCTTGCTACCAAAATAATTTTGCATGGAAAAAAAAAACCACACCAAAAGCAAAGTTCAAAGTAAATGATACATTTAAAAAAAAAAACAAAAAACAAAAACAACTTACAACCCTGATCACATGCAAAAGGCTATTTTTCTAGTATGTAAAGAGTTCTTACAAATCAAGAAAAATATCACTCTAAGAAAAAAAAAAGGTTGAACGTAACTGTGTAAATGAAAACATACGACACAGTCCTTACAAAGGCATGTGAGATTTTACCCAATGAGAGACATGTTCATGAGAACTCACTGAGACACCGTTGGACTTGACAAGAACAAGCACTTTGACACAGTTCTCTCAAGCAGGGGCTCATGTATGCCCTGGGCAGGAATGCGAGAGGGGAAAACGCCCATGTGGGTGGGGATCCTTGGATGACATCTAGTGCAACCTGAAATATATCAGGTTGTTGCAGCAAAATCACTTCCAGGAATGTGTCCTGGAAATCCACGGCAGACCCCCCCCATTTCTCCCTGCAGCTGGGTCCCTGGTGTCCACAGTCACGTAGACACCAGTCAGCAGCCCTGAGTGGCCCATGAATGCAGGTGAGTAACCCCACCTGCAGTCACGATGGGCTGGGAACACATGTGTAACATTGGAAAGGTGATCATTCGGGGGTTCTCAAGCTCACAGTGGTACTCCCAACTGGACATTCATGACCCCTGTGATAAACTATGAGGGTATTAGGGAATAATGCCCTGAAAGAGCTCATGGTTCTGTGGGAAGTCATGTAAGCACTAAGAGCTCGTGTGTGCTTCTAAGTGTGGTATCGGCACCCATGCGGGAGGTCTCTCTGCTGTTGGGAAGAATCCCTGTGCAACATGGCGGCCATTCCCAGTCAAGACTTTGTCTCAGTCATACGGGCCCAGGGGTGCTCATTTGTGCTCAGGATCCCATCCAGAAGGCTTTTGTCTGCCCTCCGTGGGAAGAACAACCCTCTGCACCTGTGTACTTGGGCTGGCCTGCTCTCCCCCCTTGGCCAGGGTTGCCTGGGGGCACACACCTCCTCACAGGTTCCCTGTTCCTCACTGCCTGGCCCAATGGCAGATGTCAGGCTGCTGCTCCATGAATGTTCACGGACTTAATGAGCTAACCCACCCGTCACTGGATCAAGCACAGACGGAAGGCCACACCTACCCCGAAAGACCAAAGGAAATGTGCCATGATGTGAATGTGGGTATCTCCTCCTAAAATTCATGTGTTGAAGGCCAACCCTCCATGGGATGGGGATTGGAGGTGGGGGTATTTGGGAGGTGATCAGGTGATGAGGATGGAGGTGGGATCTTTGGAAGGTGACCAGGTCATGAGGGTGGAGGTGTGGGTCTTTGGGAGGTGACCAGGTCATGAGAGTGGAGGTGGGGGTCTTTGGGAGGTGATAAGCTGATGAAAGTGGAGGTGGAGGATCTTTAGAAGTTCACCAGGTCATGAGGGCAGAGCCCCCATGATGGAATTAGTGTCCTTATAAAGGAGACCCCAAGGAGACTCCAGGCCCCTTTCACTGTGCAAGGACTCAGCCAGAAGAACGCCATCTACAAATCCATTCTAGTAGCTCCTTAATTTCAGATATCCAGCCACCCCAATGGTGGGAAGTAAGTATCTGCTGCTGAAGCCCCCCCAAAATCACTCCATGGTGTGTTTGTTATGGTGGCCCAAATGAGCTAAGAGAAGATGCCCTCATCCCAGGCAAATCCCCTGCCAGATGCTCAGGACACAATGAGAAACAGAAGCACGGGAGGAACGGGCATGATGACAGAGCAACGTTTACACCCCCCATCCAGGAACAGGGGGGGCCCTAAGAAACCACATGACCATCAGGATCCAGTCTGACCCCTTAGCTTCTCAGTGAGAAATGGACACAGGAACCCTGAACCACCTTCAATGCCAAGAGCAGCAGGTGGTCTTCCAGAATGCTTTCTCGAGGACAGCATTGTCATCTTCACAAAGAATGCCCCTTGGGCTTAGGTACTAAGTATGAAAGGTACTCGCAGGGATCAGAGACAGGAGGTGCAGAATGGACACCCTACTCCAAGCCACCATGACATTTCTGGGTTAACAGAGCAAGTCCATGAAATGTCTTTCCAGGCCCATGTTTGCTTGCTCCACGCCCTGAAGGTCGTTTCCTACCCAACGTGTCTGCATCCATCCAGTGTCACCTTCCATTTGGCCAGATCAGGGATGGCACAGGTCCTCAAAGTGTCTTCTCCCAAAGCCATGGTGTGCCAAGCAAGTGGGATTGGCTTCCTGCCAAGCATGGCTCAGCCCACTCGGGGGTCCCTGAAGTTATCTCCCAGATGATACCGTAATTCTGAGTCCGAAGTGCCACAAGTGAGTTGACCCTGGAAATCTAAAAAGATTTCATCTCTACGTAGCTCATCATGTGTGTTTCAGGATGTTTCTCAACCATGAGAAGAGCCCACAGAGCACCTGGACCACAGGTGAGAAGCAGGAGCTCCAGGTCATAATCGAGTGTATGGATTTCTAACAGGGTTACACCTCTCCAAGGAGGTGTCTGTGGGTCATGGTGGGAAGGAGCACAGGGCTGAACTAACCAGGACTCCAACCATCTGCTCAGCCTACCAATCAGTCCTATCGTTGATAGGATACAATCGTCCCAAACGCAGTCAACTGTCCAGTGCCGGGCACAAGGGGCGAGTCTGTCCCCTCTCCCCAAGCTTGGCTGAATATCCATTGAGAACCAGTGCCACCCAAACACAAACGTATCATCCTACAGTTCTGGAGGTCATAAATCTCCATCTCAAGGTCAGCTGATTGGAAATCTTAATTTCCGTCTGCAATTTTTATTTGCCTTTAGCTTCATGACAACATACCTTAGAGTTTCCAGGGTTTAGGACACGGACGTCTTTGGGGGTCAGGATTCCGTCCCCCAAAATCGGGAGCCAAAATGACTGTGCACACGACTCAGATGGAGAAGCCTGACCTTGCATCAGCATATCCTGTGAAATGGCCCCAAAGTAACAACAGGAAGACATGGAATTGGAACCATAACGCCCCCATTAGGACTCAGGCATGTGGTACATGTTCTCAAAATGGAATAAGGAGGCCTGCGGAACCAAATCACACCAAAGACAGGCAGTGGCAAGAATGGGGTGCTTCAAAGCCAGTAATTATTGGCTGTACCCCAGAAATATATGCCCTGGCTGGTGGGGACTAGTTTACAGCGAAAACCTGCACAGCTGTTTCCATGCCAATCTATAAATAAACAGATGCACATACACTTCACCAAGAACTGTGATTTACAAGACATAAGAATCACCAAAAGTGTGATAAATGGCACCAACTGCTCGAGGTCATGAGTATTGTTTCTGGACATAAAAACTTACAGTGGAAAACTTAATTTTGCAAGACAGCTGTTACTAAGTCTTCCCCTACTGTGTATTACTTGCCCTTTGGAAAAAGAACACTTGTATTTTCCCAACTTCAAATTTTAAACACATGCGTTCCCCGGCCATTAAGCTTCCCAGGATTCATCCAAATAAAAAGAAACAATTTGAAATTAAAAAAAAAATTTTTTTCAGGTTAAATGTTGAATGTGCCAAAGTACGATGTACAAAAGTTGGTTATACAATGCACGTGAATAAAAGATGGGGGCAATTGATCAAATCCTAAAACTCAGTCCCTGTGATAGATTTGAATCAGCCAAGAAGATTAAACATCGTTTGCAGCTCTGCTGGTCATAAGACCCCCGCCATGGAGCTCCAAGGGCAAATTCAGCTCTGAGCTTCCTAGCAGCCAAAGAGAAAAGGGAAATAATGCCAGAGATGGCTCTCAGCAGCTGATCCAGTGCATCCCCCCGCAAATGGGCCTCATATTGCCCTAAATACACACTGTTTTCTTTTTTTTTTAAAGATTTTATTTATTTATTTGACAGAGAGAGATCACAGTAGACAGAGAGGCAGGCAGAGAGAGAGAGGGAAGCAGGCTCCCTGCTGAGCAGAGAGCCCGATGCGGGACTCGATCCCAAGACCCTGAGATCATGACCTGAGCCGAAGGCAGCGGCTTAACCCACTGAGCCACCCAGGTGCCCCTACACACTGTTTTCTGTCACTGGGCTCCAACATATACCCTCTAACAGAAATTCCCTTCCATCATCCATGCTGGGAGGTCTTAGCCATCCCGTTGTGCATGGCTTAAGATTCCCCCTCTTCTGGTGACACTGTTGAGATCCTTCTGTCCCTGGAGAGTTGGTATCGGCTTGGAGTTGCACAGGGCACTCACTGATGTTCAATAAATACAGGTGTCTGGGCTCGCAGAGACATGGGGCAGGGGGATGGACACCCCAAGTGCATGGGGACTCTCCATGCCCAGCTGCACCTGGATCCCTGCAGAGGGCACAGGAATGGGAGCTCCATCCACATAAGTAGGAATGTGGCAGCCATGTGCTTCTGAATGAAACAGGTCTCCCCTGTGCAACCTCTGGGCTCTGTGATTAACTCTGAAATCCCCACACTGTAAAGATGGCCCTCCCCAAGGTGGGTGGGCCTCGTCTAATCAGTCAATGGTGTTCATAGAATAAAGATGGATTCCCCGTCCCCACTCCCACCCCCGCCCTGGCAAGAGTCCATTTCCCAGCAGACAGATTCAAACTGTAAACGTGCCCTGTGTCTCTACCCTGTAGCATTTGGGTTTAACAAGTCTCCATAGTTGTATGAGCTGATTCCTTAAAATGATTAAAATTAAAATATTTATGTGTGTGTGTGCATATAAACATAAACACATAGAGAGGGAGGTGATATATCATATATATATGTTTACATATCTATAAAGAGATGGATGATAGATAAGATGGATGATGGTGGATGGAGATGTAGATAGAATGGGTAGATGGACGGACGATGGATGGATAGATGGGTGGATGGATGGATAGACGGATGGATGATGGCTGGATAGATGGATGGATGGATAGATAGGTAGAATGGATGGATGGATAGATGATGGATGGAAAGAAGGATGGATAGGTGGGTAAAAGGGTGGATAGATGGATGGATGGATGGATGGATGGATAGACAGGCCAATGCTGGTTCCTCCTGAGGCCTCTTTCCTTGGCATGTAGACCCTGTGTTCTCCCTGTGTCCTCACATGGTTGTCCCTCTGTGCGTGTCTCTGTCCACTTCCCCTCTTCGTATAAGGACCCCAGTCCTATGGGATCAGGGCCCACCCTACTGCCCTCATCTTAACTTGACCACCTGCAGAGAACCCATTTCCAAATAAGATCCCTTCACAAGTACCAGGGGCTAAGACTTCAACATATCTTTTTTTTAGGGGGGGAGGCACAATTCAAACCCTAAAAATTGGTGCACATGCATGCACACATCTGTGCAAGGCCACCCAAGCCTGGCTAGCAAGGCTCCCAAGGAGCACGGGCAAGCCAGCCCCTCTCCCTGTTCCTTTATCTCCCAGACACGAGTCCGCTCCAACCCAGATGCCTTCAATGCTTCCCCCTAAAACCCGGTTGCAAACAGACACAGGGGATCCCTGTCCATCCCCTCACATGCCACTCTGTGTCCTGCACACCAGCACCCACCATGGCCAACTCCCACAGACCAGCTCACCTCCCACAGGCATCAGGGGGAGCTCTCAGGAGGTGGCAACTGTGAGCTGATCTCCCCCAGATCGGCCTGTACAGGGACAGCAGCTGCCGTGGACGCACGGGGAGGCCGCCCGGGGTCATGGCTCACGCCTTCCTCCCCGAACCATCCAGCTGATGTGCTTGGGGGGCAAGTCCACGACTCAAATGCCAGGAAAAGCAACGCGCACCTTCCAAGCCTGTTTGCTTGGCAAAGGAGTGATGTTTGCAGGCCGAGCGGAGAAGGAGCTCCCATCCTGGGCCCGGACTATGTTTAGAGTCCTCTTGGCTCATTATTCTTTTTTAAGAACTGAAATGTGGCGGGTTGACCTCATGCTTCCGCGAGGGCCAGCTTGTAGGGAAGCAATGGTATGTCAGGTCTCTGTATCCTCATCTCACTGACCACAGCACAGGAAATAAGACATGTCTCCAACAGCTAAAGATTGGAGATATTTAAAAATACTGATAAAATAATTTACATAAGCAAATACCCCAAATATCAAAATCTTGGAATCATTTACAGATTCAAATATTCAAATAATTGAAATATTCGAATACTTGAAGGATTTAAAATTATTTAACTATTGGGATTATTTTTTATCTATGTACTTATTGTTTGTTTAAATAATTCTGTTTAAATAATTTAAATTTTGACATATTTGGAAGATTTACAATATTCTTTAAATAAATGCAGATTCAAATACTTGAGCCCCTTGAAATATTTTAAAAAATAATTTACATATTCAGACACTTGAAAGATTTAAAATAGGGCTGAAGTAATTTACAGATTCGGATACTTGCCATGTTTAAAATATTGTTTGATTTACATAGATACTTCAACTGTTTAAAATATTGTGAGTGATTTAAATATTTAAACATTTCAAATATTTAAAAATCCGATCGTAAACACAGAAGGGAAGGCGGGGGTGGTTGGATCACTCCGCGACGGTGTCTTTTCTAAGGACCGCGCAGAATCCGTGCAGATATCGCGGAGCACGTCGACAAACGGTTTCATCGTAAGGAGTCGAAAGTCCGTCAGGTAACATGTAAAGGCAAACGACAGATGCCGGGCGTAGAAAAAGGGCTGCGACTTTGCCCGTAAAGGGGTCTCGTAAAAGGATGTGCACATCTTCTCTCCTATTCCCTTCCGAAGACCCAAAGAAAACGAACAAGGGACTCATGGATAGTGAATAAAACACGCCCGTGTAAAACAGTGTCGAAACGCACTCCGGTAAGTACACACGATGAAAGGAAGACAGCTTACTCGTGATCAGCCATCGCAACAGTGGGTCCAAAAACTGCACACTCGCACCAGAACGATTCATTGGGCACCAAGACTCTGTCCTTTTAGCAGACGAGCTGCCGAGGGCTGTGCAAAGCGGGTGTGCGTGCGTTTTCTCTCTGACCCAGCAGCTCTAATGCTGAGAGCTGATCCCACAGACACACTCCCACGGGTATGCAAAGATGCTCGAACATAAAAAGATACCTTGCCTGCTCTGTTGATAAGACAAAGATCTTCGGTGTGAATGTCATTTTATGCAAAGAGTCTTTACAGGCGTTCTTGCGAAAGAAAGCCTTATTGTTCTAGAGACAGCTGGGAGGACCCTCCAGGGAATTATGCCGAGTTTGGAAGGGGGTAAAAAGAAAAAAAAAGGCAATTTTAAAAGGGTTGCATTGTGTGTGACTGCATTTATGTGACATTCTTGAAATGATGGCATTGTGGAAACAGAGAATGGATGAGTGGCTGGCTGCGGATGCAGCATGGATGGACGTGGGAAGGAGGTAGCAAAGCTATAGGAGGGGAACATTTGGGAATCTGGGGGCAGGGAACATGCCTGTGTCTTGACAGAGGGGGGATAGTCACCCCCCCCCATGACTGGAGGGATGCACCATCCTTCATGTGCAAGGACATCCCAGATGGCTCACCCCAGCACCACACATGTGGCTGCCCATGAAAACGAAATATGGATAAAACAGCAATGACTGTATCCCTGTAGCCACAAGGGTTGGGATCATGTACTTTACAGCTTTGTAAGTTTTATCCCTGGAGGGAAACCAGGGAAAGGTACACAAGGTTTCTCCATATTCTTTCTTGCAACTGCACAGGAATTACAGGGATCTATAAAAAGTCTAATAAGCTCAGTTCATATAATACGTTCTGCTTTTCTTTTTTTAAAATTTATTTATTTGTCAGAGAGAGAGGGAGAGAGAGCGAGCACAGGCAGACAGAGTGGCAGGCAGAGGCAGAGGGAGAAGCAGGCTCCCTGCCAGAGCAAGGAGCCCGATGTGGGACTTGATCCCAGGATGCTGGGATCATGACCTGAGCGAAGGCAGCCATTTAACGGAGTCACCCAGGCGTCCCACGTTCTGCTTTTCAAAACACAAATTTAAAAACAAAGAAGTCTTTGTCCCGTGGCTTCTTTCCTGTTGTGTTGGAAATGTCTCATGGAGGTGGGAGGGTCTCACAGGCATTCTGTCCTCTTTTATGGAAATGCAAACCAAAACCACAGTGAGATATCACTTTAGGTCCACTCGCATGGGTCTTATTTCAGGGGCAATGAAAACATCGCTGAACAAATGTTGGAGAGCAGGGAGGGAAACTGGGTCCGTCCTGCATGGCTGGTGGACACAGAAAATACTGTGGGCAATGTGGAAAAGTAGTGGGGAAACCACAGGTACCAGCGATCTCACTCCTTTCTCCATCTCTCCAGGACACTGGGAAGCAGGTATCCACATGCATATGCACATGGAAAGGCCCAGAGCAGCGTTACTCATGGTAGCCAGGGAGATGTGAGCAGTCCAAGTGCCCACCAATGCACAGGGCCCATCCATGGATGGAATAGAACTCAGCCGTGAAAAGGAACAGCACTCTGACACCTGCTGCCTCGTGGCGGGACCATGAGGACATGATGCTCAGGGACGGAAGCCACGCTCCCAAGACCACACAGGACATGATTCCATTTCTATGAAATACTCAGTATAGGAAAATAAGACAACCACCATGTCAAGAACGTGCCTGTGAGCTTTTTGAAATTCTCTAACCATTAGACGTGTGTGATGTCTTGCCAACTAATCTTCATAAAACTGGGGGAGAAAATCTGATAACAGGTTCATATGCATTATGAGAAAGGGAATGAGCTGGAGGCCAGGTCAATCAATCTTATATGAGAAACAGTATTTGGGCCGTGCCCGACTCTTGATTTTGGCTCAGGTCATGATTTCAGGCTCTGGGCTCAGCAGGGAATCGGCTTGAGATTCTCTCTCTCTGTCTGCCCCTCCCCCCAGCTCTTTCTCCCTCAAATAAATAAATAAATCTTTAAAAACCAAAATTAAGAAAAAGAAACAGTGTTTATAACATCACAGTCAAGAAAGGGGCCATCCAAACAAAGCCAAGTATTTTCCATGCACAAATCCTTTGATTCCAATAAAATGCAGAGAAAGGATCCAAGGGAAAAAGAGACAAATTACGATGTAATGCAGAATTGTGTTTGAAAGGCATTCACGTTACAGAGTGATACATGAAAGCATCATAGCAACATCCAAAAAAAATCACATCCACCAGCTAAGGGGAGGTCAGACTGTTTTCTCACGAAGTCTTCGACTGATTGGACAAGGCCCACCTGCACTAAAGAGAGTCATCTCTCCAGAAAGAGAATTCAAAGTTAAGGCATCAACATAGGCATGGTGAACAAAGGTGACATGCGTTTTGCACGAGGTGGAGATGCTTGGTGATGGCGTCCTACCATACGATGCAGTAAAAGATTTGTAGACATGTGCTCTCCAGATTGGAAGGGGTCCAGCCCCTTACCCATACAGGATGCATTAGTCAAGGTTCTCCCAAGAAATACACAAGAAGACTAAGCAGAGAGACAGAGATTTAATTTAAGGGATTGGTTTACGTAATTTGTATATTTGAGTCTTTACAGTGCAGGGTCGGGCAGGAGGCTGAGACCCAGGGACAAGCTAAAGTCGCAGCCAGAATCCAAAGGCCGCCTGGAGACAGAATTTCCTCTTTGTCTGGGAAGGTCAGTCTGTTTTCTCACAAACCCTTCAACTGATCGGACAAGGCCCACCGATCCAAGGGAAAAAGATAAGATTCCAACTAGTATGTAATGCAGGACTGTGTCTGAAAGGCATTCATGTCACAGAGCATAAATCAAAGCATGACAGCAACATTAAAACAAATCACATCCATCAGCAAAGGGGAGGTCAGACTGTTTTCTCACAAAGTCTTCAACTGATTGGACAAGGCCCACCTGCATGAGAGAGATTCATCTGCAGAATTCAAAGTTAAGGCATCAACATGGGCATGGTGACCAAAGGTGACATGTGTTTTGCACAAAGTGGAGATGCTCGGCAATGGAGTCCTACCATATGATGCAGTAAAATACTTGTAAACATGCGCTCTCCAGATTGGAAGGGGTCCAGCCCCATGTCCCTTACACATAAAGGATGTATTATTCAGGGTTCTCCCAAAAAACACACAAAAAACTAAGCAGAGAGACAGAGATTAAATTTAAGGAATTGGTTCATGTAACTGTGTCTCTATTCCACAGGGTCGGCCAGGAGGCTGAGACTCAGGGACGAGCTAAAGCGGCAGCCAGAGTCCAAAGGCCTCCTGGAGACAGAATTTCCTCTTTGTTCGGGAAGGTCAGTCTGTTTTCTCACAAAGCCTTCAACTGATCAGACAAGGCCCACCAATCCAAGGGAAAAAGGTAAGATCCCAACTAATACATAATGCAGGACTATGTTTGAAAGACATTCATGGTATAGAGTGATAAAAATCACATCTACTAGCAAAGGGGAGGTCAGTCTGTGTGCTCACAAAGCCTTCCACTGATCGGACGAGGCCCACCGTGACCCTAGAGTCATCTGCTTTACTCGAAGGCTACTGATTGCAATGTTAACCTCATCTAACCATACCATCCTAGCAACACCTAAACTAGTGTTTGACCACATGCGTGCACGCGTGGTCCACCAAGATGACATAAAATTAACCATCACAATACACAGCCATTCCATGCAACAAAGGTGTAGACTGACAGCCATCATCCAGAAGCTTGAACCCCGCTAAGGGAGTGAGCTCCTTCATGAGCGAAGCCACTGCCTCGAGCAAGGACAACAGAAGGACGAGAGTGGTAGTCTTCAAAAAGGCACTGGATGGAAGCCAAGACCCATCCTGTGCACGGTAGGCTCCCTGGAAAAGCAGGACCTCCTTGTTGAATGCCGGTGGAGCAAAGCCTGAGGTCAGAGACAAAAATGGCAAGGACCCAGGTGGGGGATGGCCAGCTGAGCCAGAGAAGCATGAATGGGGCACCAAGATGGTGCCACTGGTGTGGACAGTGGCTCGTCCCATGAGGACCGGGTGTTCAGCACGTACCAGCATGTCTCGACATCAGGTAAAGATGTCCTGCTGCCTTTATTGGCAGTAGCAGACAGAGAGCTGGAGCCGGCTACTGGACTCTCTTGCCTTGCCCACGCTTGCCGTGTGGGGTCTTGAGCCTTCCATTCCAGAGCCACAGCCATAAGGACCCATGACCGCCATCAAGTTCAACAGACATGGTAGGCTCACCATGACCATGCAGCACAGAGAACAAGCTCACCGCTCCTGCTGCATCCCAGAGGTGGTCTGGAATCAGGAGATGGGGCAAGGACCAGGGCTGGAATTACTTCCCTAATGAATCAGCCCTCCCCAGAGCCAGGCTCTTGGCCAATTCCATACCCACTGTGCAGCGACGAACACATGCTGCAGCCATATCAAGCTCTGTCCTTCCTCCAAATGCCCAGTCTTGCTCCAGGGAAGCGGCTTGTATAATGTGTGGTCCACTCAGGGAAGGGGAACATAATTCAGTGCTAAACAGCAATGAGCTATCAAGCCGTGAGAAGCCACCAAGTCACCTTACATGCATCCTGAGAAGGGAAGGGAGTCGGTCTGCAGGCTCCCTCCTGCATGATTCTGGCTCTAGGATGTTCCCAAAAAGGCAAAGGGGCAGAGACAGAAGAAAGATGTGTGGTCGGCAGGGGATGTGGGAGGGAGGGATGAGAAGATGCAGCCCTGAGGATTTTTAGGGAGGTACCCATCATCTGCGTGACGCTATAATGATACACACGTGTCATCACACATGTGTGCGAACCCACAGTATGCACAACCCCAAGAAGAAGCTGTAACATAAAGTCAATGGTGCTAATGACATGTCCGTGTGTTTGCCAGTGGTAGGAAATGTGCTGTCTGTGGGGCAGGTACGGATGCTGGGGAGGCTGTGCCTCTGTGTGGTCATGGGGGTACATGGAGGTTTTCTGCATGTTCCCCTCAGTGCTGCTGCTGGACATATTTAATTGCATTCTAGATATATTTTTATTTTAGGGTGCACCTAAAATCGCTCTTAAAAAAATAAATTAAAAAAACAAACAAACAAAAAAACATGATGTTGAGGAAGCGTGAACACCCAACGACATAGCTGTCCGGGGAGAAGCCCCTGCGGTGTGAGGATGAATGGGAAAAAGAAAACATGCCCCGTATGGGAAACACAGAGGGAATTTTTCTGGGTGTGATGTTGATATTTCCAAGAAGGAAAGTAGGGTGAGTGGGTATGAGCTCCACCCTTACTGTGCACTGAAGGCAACCCGTGAGCATGTTGGAAAGCAGTGTGGTTCCTGGGGAGCATGGCTGGCAGACGTGATGGTCGGGACCCAGCCCAGCTGCACCCACTCAGGAGCTCGAGGGAACCATCTCACGTAAGGGTTCGTCACCCGTGGGTTGAGGGAAGCCCGGAGAGCTGATTATGCATTCCCCCTGGGTGTGTCTCTCCACAAGGGTGTTTCTGGAAGAGATTAGCATCAGATCTGGTGCACTGAGTAAAGCCGAGGGCCTTCTGCACTGTGGGAGGGCCTCGTCTAATCAGTTGACGGTCTGAAAAGCATCAAAGAACATGGAGGGAGGAGAAGAATGTGCCATATGAGGTATTGGTTCTGTTTCTCTGCACAACCCTGATTCACACAGCCTGAATAACAAACACCCTAGAAAGGAGCAGTAAAAGCAACACACATTTATTTCTCAAGGTCCTGAAGGCTGGAAGTGTGAGATCCTGATGCCAGCTGATCCACTGCCTGGTGAAAACCCACCCCTTCATTTGTCAGTTCTGTTCGCTCTGACCTCACGATGGAGAGACAGAGCTCTAGCATCTCTGCAGACCTCCTTCCTCCATGAACATCACTCCCTGCTCTCCCTTCCTTGACCCCCAATTATGTATCTGCATCTCTTGTCCTTCCACGTGTCCAGGCTTAATGCATCCAAACTCCCTACCGGGGTGGCCAGGAAAAGACAAGACCAGGGAAGGGCTCAGCCAGCCCACTGCCCAGCCCCGCGCCAGCCCCTCCAAAGGGGTGTCCTTCATGCCGGACACCCGCCAGGGCAGCCTGTTGCTGGTTTGGATGCTCCCACTGAGGTGTCTTTGCCCTGCTTGGACCTCCCCACATGTGCCCCACCAGAGAACCCCGCTCCAGGCTCACAGCCCAGTCTGTGAGGAGCAGGCTCCTCTTTGGGGAGGTCCTAAGGCAGGCCAACGTCCACTCTGCTCATCCCCTGTAGAGCCCTGCCTCAGTGTCCCCTCCAGGTGGCCGACTTTGCAGTCTGGTGACCTGACCCTAATGTCTTACACCTCCCTAGCCAAGTGTGTGAGGGGCTGGGAGCCACACCCACCTAGGAGGCAGGGGACCAGGCACTGAGTGCAGGCTGATGCTCTCCCCAACTCTCCTGATGCAGAAGCTTGAAAGGTCCAGTCTTTGGATATTTCCTGTGACCTGGGGAGGCTGGACCATAGGAATCACATGGTTCCTTCCAGTGTGATTTAGAAAGTGGGCAAAATTGCAAATCCATAACATGTCAATCAGTGACAGCTGTTCCATAAGGAAACATCAACCCATTAAAAGTCATGGAGGTAGAATAAAGGTCACTTGATGAACCTTCAGTTTAACCACAAAAGCACAGGATGGAGGGATCGATGGATGGATGTGTGGATGGATGGATGGATGGATGGTTGGTTGCGTGGATGGATGGATAGATGGATGGATAGATAAATGGATAGATGGATGGATGGATGGATGGATGGATATGTAGATGGATAGATGGATGGATGGATGGGTGGATGGATGGATGGGTGGATGGATAGATAAATGGACAGATGGCTGGATTGATGAGTAGATGGATGGGTAGGTGGATGGATGGATAAATGGATGGAAAGGGAAGGCAGGATGGATGGATAGATGAGTGGATGGGTGGGCGGGTGGAAGAAAGGGTGAGTAGATGGGTAGACAGACAGATGGAAGAAGGAGTGGGTGGATGATGGATTGACAAATAATAGACACGTGATAGAGAACACATAGAAACATAGATAATTGATATGCAGGTAGAATATACACATAAAGAGGATACAGACAGGATATATACGGACATGTATGGCATCCCTTTGACACAGACATGGAATCACAAGGCTTACTACGTATGTAACCCACTAGGCAGGGATGTAATCTCAGTGACATTTCCAGTTGCCCACAAAGGACAGTGCTGATGTCCCTGGTACTGTGCACGAGGCACCATCTTTCCTGCCTGCTGTGCAATCAATGGGTCCTTTCCAGGAAAACCCAGCCATGAACTTCCCAGGAAAAAAAAAGCTTCCTCAAGCACCATCTCCCAGAACTCTGAACAGCTCTGAACATCTGAGATGAGAAGCAAGGGTGCCATTCGCCCCACAATAAAAACTCTCAAGAAGCACCGCGCTCTGTAGACAGGTTCTAACAGAGAGCACGATGGGCCATTCCTGCCAGGAAGCCCCTTCCTCAGCACATGCCATCTGCCACCGGCGAAATGCTTGCCTTATCCCATGTTTCCATGAGAATGCAGCATGTCTGGGATAACCAAGAAACCAAACTGCCCTGGATTAGGAGGCTGGATGAGCATCTCAAGCTTTTCTGTCACCAAAGGTCTGAGTTCTGAGTGGATATTCTGAGATTCCTCCCAGAATAATGAAGGCCAACATTACCAACCAACCAAGGGGCTGCACAGAGCCCCCACAACCTTGGAAAAACAGACTACAGGGTCTTGACATGCAGAGGCACCCAGGGAACCCAGGGACGACGCAGGTTTGGAATCACAGATCCCACAAGGGAGCCTGGGTCTGTGTTTCTGGCAAGCAGATCAGGCCATGTCCTGGGAAGTGGGATGTGGGCACAGGATTATATCAGACAGCTGAGATGCCCGTGAGCTAACAGGATGGGGATGGTGTGCGTGCCTTGGGACCCGAGAGGATAGGATGGTGGGCTTCCTAGGAACTATTATGCCAAATCCTAAATGGGTCTAGTGTTTGCAGATGGTTGGAGCAATGTCAGAAGGGCGAGAACGTTTTGTGGAAGATGTGCAAGGGAGATTGGGGTCTGTAGCATGCCGTGTGCAGAGTCACGGGACCATGGCCACATCCTGCTGACACCACATGCTCCAAGAAGCCACAAATACCTCCTTTATCAGGGACAACAGGAACCAGATCTGCCCCAGGTCCTGAGAGCCCGTCACACAGAACGACAGTAAGCGGGACTGAGCCTCCATGGCACCCAAGAACCAACTCCGGGAAGCCCCCCTGATTAATTCCCGCAACAACAACAACACAGCTCAGACTTAGGGCTTTAGAGTAAGACATGAGCGTAAATCCCACATAGACGACCCACACATGTGAGGAAGCCGAGCGCGGTGCAGACCTAGACATGAGAACGCATGTGGGCTGTGGGCTGTGGGCTGTATGCGTAGCAGCCATAGTCGGGACAGGCACATTCGGTGCCCACCTGACCCGGCCAAGGGCATGCTCCCTGGGGAGCGTCCGACATTGGCTACGTCAGTGACCGTGGCCGAAAAGTGGCCCCTCTCAACTGCACATGCCTGTGTGTGAAAAGGAAATACTTATTTAGCCCCCACCTAGCAACAAGGCAACCAATTCCCTGCAGGAAGAGAAGGTCAGCCGGTGCCGACGACCGCGCTATGTCCGTTTCTCTGTCTGTGGGGTGCCCTGTTAAAAGGAGGAAGGACGAGTTGGACAACAGCCAGATTCCTGCACAAAATGAAAGGTCCACGCTCACCACTCAGAAAGGCCCAGGCTCATAAAACCATTCTCGTGCGAACACAAGCCGATGAAGGAAAATGCAAAGGGCCCTCCACCAGGCAGCCGGTCACCAAGTGGCAGCTTTACCTACGTACATTTTGGGATGCGCAAATATCCAGAATGGATCACCGCCTTTGTCATTTCCAAGGACCCCAGAACAAAGCACCACGGACTCTGTTCTTTGTGGCCCGGAAATGTCTTTGAAGAAAGCAACAAAAACCTCCCTCGTGGTTGCAGGGCTTCCGTCGCAATGAAAACACATCAGACCAATAAATTAGGAGCTCATCTGCTTCTCGGGTTTATTGAACAAGAGTCAAATTCAAAAGCGTTAAATAAGAAAAAACGGGAAAAAAAAAAAAAACAACCCACAAAAAATAGATCCCGTGAGGAAGGCTCAAACCCAGTCAGATGCGTGAAGATACAAGTCTCCGCCCTGGTCGACATCACTAGGGTAACCCCTCCCCCGGGGACACGCACACTTCCGCCTCCTTAAAAGTCTGCGAGAGTCTTGGAGGTGCTCGGCCACGCAGAACGTCGCCAGCAGCTGGGGTTTCTGCGAACAGCAGGAGCGACCCCAAAATCAAGGCGAAAGTATCCCATCGTCCGTTTTTTAACAATCAGTGGGCCCCTGTGGTGCAGCCTTGAAAAGACAATGCAAGAGTCAGTGGCCCCCCCTGGAGAAATCGAAATCACCCTCGGCACACTTGGGTCCCTGGTAATTTTGGAAAGCAGGGCTCCCGAGGGCAGAGGGCCTTGTGGTCATCCTGGGGACACATACACACTCACACACACACACACGAATGCGCGAGAACGCTCAGGACCCAAGCGCAGCGGCATCACCAGGACCACACGCACAAAGCACACTGCAGCAAGGGTACAAAAGGCAGAAGACACCTCCTTTCCCGCGTTGTCCCCACGGCCCCTTCACACGCTTTGCGCCAGACCTAAAGCTTGTGGTTCCTCCACTCGGGGCGCATGGGTTGGAGCGTGGCATCCCCGGCCATGCCAAAGGCAAGGCGCGCACTTCCGCTGGATAGTAAACATGAGCTCACGTGCGCAACAGGTCTGCGAAGGCCTTTGGAAGGCATGTGGGCTGGGAACGACGCGCGAGTTTGGATGTTTTTCAGGGGTTTACCGCAAACCCTCAATGGACAATAGGACGGCCTTGGGAGTGGAATTCATTTATGTAGGAAGGGAAAGGGGCTCCCTCCCTCCGGCCGTCTCTCCCTGCTGGCTGTGCTGCTGCGAGCAGGTAGGTACACAAGGGGACTTCTAGAACTTTCCCACGCTGTTTCTGCCCCTTCCCTGGGACGCGAATGGGCTCGCAGAGGGAAGGCGTGGCAGCCCCGTCTTTCTCCGCTGTGCATTTGCTCCCCTTCGCAAGGCCACCCACGCATACGCGCACGGGGGTATTTACAGAAGAGCACCCCACGGGGGGCCGGCGCCACGGTGACCCACCCACGCCACGGTGACCCACCCCCACCCCGCCGGCACCTACACGAAGCCGCTGTCCCTGATCCCAAAGAAGCCGGCGTGCACGGCGTCCCCGAGGGGGAACACCTGCTCGTGGTCCAGGCCCCACTCCCCCTCGTCCTCGTCCTCGGGCTCGGCCTCCGCGCCGCTGCGCGCGTTCTCATACAGGAAAATCTGCTCGTCCACGTGCGCCGGGGCCAGCCTGTTCCGCTTGGCGCTGACCACGTTGGCGGAGGTGCCGAAGAGCCGCTCCGGGAAGACACGCGTGGCCGCCACGCACCAATATTTCTGCAGCACCTTGGGCAGCACGGGGAAGAGCGCCAGGCGGTCGGACCACCACTTGAGGGGGTCCTCGTTGAGGCCCAGCACCTTCTGCGACTTGAAGTTACTGAGTTCCTCCACCACCTGCGCGTGCCACTCTTCCTGGTCCTCCACGCCCCCCGTCTGGCAGAAGATCTCGGCCAGCATGCTGTTGATGACGCTGGTGGGCGGCGGCGTGGACGCCAGCACCAACTTCTTCACCGGCGGCTCCTCGGGCAGCGCGTACATCTTGTCCTCCGTGGCCCGGTAGCCACCGCCGTCCTTGACCTTGTCCAGCAGGCCCTTGGCCTCCTCCACCACCCTGTTCTCCACCTGCTGCCTCTCGAAGGCGGACAGGAAGGGCAGGCGCTTGTAGCGGGGGTCCAGGAAGGTGGCCACGTTCAGGAACATGTCGATCTCCGGCGCCTCCTGGTAGGTCTTGGACAGCTCCTTGGCGATGACCTCCTTGGCCATGCTGAGTTCCTTGCAGTCGGTCTCCTTGATGTTCAGCGTGGTGTTCAGCAGCATGTGCAAGAGAGGCTTCACCATGCTGATGGTGGGGTACTTGGAGGCGGAGAGCATCTCGGCCACCTGCTTGAAGGGCTGCAGCAGCTCCACCAGGCCCTCGATGGTGGCCCACTCGGCGGCCTCCAGCATTAGGTGGTGGTTGTTGCTGTCCTCCACCAGCACGCCCGCAATAACAAACTGCTGCTCCTTGAGGCGCTGGAGCATGGCCAGCGTGCTGCCCCACCAGGACACGCGGTTGCTGACCAGCATACAGTGTGCCATGTTCTGCTGCTTCTGCTTCTCGTAGAGCATGTACATGGCCACCGTGGACTGCTGGAAGTACTCCACCAGCTTGCGGCAGCGGGCCAGCAGCCCAGCCAGCTTGGGCAGCTGCAGGGCCTGCTGGATGCCCGCGTTGAACGTGTGTCCCAGGCAGGGCATCTGCACTGAGATGTCCAGCAGGGAGCACGCCTTCACGATGTCCTTGCCGCAGTCCGTGGTGGCCCCAAACACCTTCGCGCTGATGCCCCACTCGATGAAGGCCTCGTACAGGACCCTGGTGATGGACTCGGCCGTGTTGTCCTCTGGGACCTCGAAGGTCTTCAGGCAGCGGGAGCCCACGGACAGGCAGCCGGGGGCCCCGCCACCCAGGAAGTGGGCGGCCAGCGTGACATAGGCTCGATTCTGGTTCTCGCTCCTCCACATGTCCATGGAGATGCCGCACCAGGATGCGTCGCTAAGCTCCTTGAGGACGGTCTCGCGGAGGGCGCCGTACTTCTCTGGGATGGCCTTGCTGCACAAGAATTTCCTGCTGGGCAGCTCGTACCTGGGGTCAGCCGTCTTCAACAACACCTTGAACGTGGGCTCGTCCACAATGGACGCAGGGTACAGGCCCTCGCAGATGAGGCCGATGACGGCAGCAGTGAGCTCCTGCTGCCGCTTGCTCTCATGGCCATGGCCGGCCTTGGCGGCCAGTGTGTCCGGCGGGGTCAGCTGCGACGCCTCAGGCTTCAGCTTGGAGAAGGCGGTGGCAAAGGCCTCGCGCATCTGCTCCGTGTTGCTCTTGACGAACTCACAGAACTCGTCGGGGTGATTCTTCTCCAGGTGGTAGGAGAGGTTGGACGTGTTGCCGGAATAGGCGATCTGAGCCATGCAGATGCGACAGTATATCTTCTTCCACTGCAAGATGCATCCCTCGGCGTTGGTGTCGAAGCCGAAGTACTTCCACACTTTGCTCTTGGCGCGCGGGTGGGCCACTAGCTTGAGGTCTGTCTGGGACGGGTCCAGGCCTTTCGCCTCCATGGCTTCTGCGCCGCGGCCCGCCTGCGGGGCCTCCACTCATTCCTGCGCACCTGCTGAGAAGCAGCAAGACAAACACAGCATGAGAATGGGTCCAGGCACAGGGGGGTGCCCTGCGAGGAGCGAGCGCAAGCCACAAGCGGAAGCAGCTGTCTCCAAGCCGCAGGGCAGAGGGACCCCGCGGGGCCGCCTTTCCAGGTGCACATGGCCTTTGGAAAGCAGAGGGTGCGCTCTGACTTTGCTGCAGGTCACTCCTAGGTGCGGCGTGCACAGCGACTCCAAGCGTCTGAAAACATGCGCCTCTGAGCTCCAACGCGCGCACGACTCCACGCGTCTGAAAACGTGCGCATCTGAGCTACTACGTGCGCATGACTCCACGCGTCTGAAAACGTGCGCATCTGAGCTCCTATGCGCTTAGGAGTCCGCGCGGCTGGAAACATGCGCATCTTTGAGGTTCTCAGTCTTTAGAGCACCTGGCCCACCTCGGCTGTTTACCATTTTCTGTGCTAGGCCATCCACCATCTCGCCAACAGCCACGCAGGGTCACTTTCGGGGGGAATGAACTGCTGGCAGCCCACCGAAGCCTGCGTGCCCCCGGTGGCCGCCAGCCCAGGAGGACCCACCAGCACCAGCACCTCGAGCCTCCTTGTGAGCAAGAATGTGAGGAACCACATCCCCGAGGTTGGTCCCGGATATCCAAGCAGCAAAAACGGGTTTTAATTCGGACAAAGCAGTTTTTAAGTTGCCTAAGAGGCTTGGCAACATTTTTTTTTCCTCCAAATTTTACGTGTTTTTTTTTTTTTTTCTCCCCAAATTTTACGTTTTCCAAATGATGCCTTTTGGAACGTGGCATGTGGTCCTTTTATCTTTGGCACATCCGTCCTCCGTAACTTTAGTGGGATGGTAATGGACATCTTGATCCCGTGAAAGGAGCTTCTGAAAACGCCCACCAGGGGCATTCATACCTGTGTGCACAGATACACATTTGCTGTGCCCTGGTTTCAGCATCACCAGGCTCTCAAAGGGGAGTTGACCTAGGAGCCAAGCCCCCAAGGTTCCTATGGTCCCTGATGCCCTCTCGTCCTGTCCCACGGAGACATCGATCAGGGCAGGGACACCCCCAGAACAGCAGCTGGGCTCTATGCATAGGTGTGTGTTAAGCCCGCAACTTTCCAACCCACCGTACAGTGCTCAGGGAGTTAAAAACATACCGCCCCAACCAGGCATTTTCTGAGTATTGGGAGTATGTCCAGAACGCAACCTCGATGTCTAGCAGGGATGACAGAGTGCCCCCCACCAGAATTCAGGCACTCGCAGAACCTGTGAATGGAACCTTATTTGAAATGGGACTCAGGTGTGATTAAGTGAAATATCATAAGGTCATGGGAGGGATGCAGGAACAAGCCAGGAGCCCCAAGAAGCTGAAAAAAACAGGAAGGACCCGCTCCTAGAGCTTCTCAAGGGAGCATGGCCCTGCCCCGCCTGGATCTCAGTAGCCCTGCCCCACCTGGATCTCAGACTCTGGTGTCCAGAGCTGGGAAAGGATGAATTTTTGACCTTTTAAGCCAGTGGTACTAAGGTAAGGCTCACTCAGAGCATTCTTAAGATTAGGGTAAAACCTTAAAAGATACTGAGCGTCAATATCATGCCGGAAAAGCCCCCCACGTCAGACAGACATGCACACTGCACCACGCTGGCCGCATGGGGCCTTCCTGGAAGACGTCACAACACCCAGGCTAAAGGGGCATCATGGTACCTGGGCTGGACAGAGGATGTTGTCCCTGTGACCAACTGCAGGGAGAGAGCGGAGACGAGGCCCAGGATCTCCGGCACAGGTGGAGGGGATCCGACACAGCCACAGCTTGCAGAAAGAGGACCCCCAGAGCTGCACCTTCCACAAGCCCAATCAGATCACTTAGGTCACAATCTTTGGGGCCCCCCAGGAAAGCAGGTGACGAGGAGGGGAGGTTTCCCATGAGCCCCTGGACGGCCACTGGGCAGGGCCGACTTTCCGCCACCATCTGTACCGCTCGGCTCACAGTGGCGTCGGTCAGGGTCACCAGTAAAGGTTTCTTCAAGCCAGGCTGTCTGCACTCATCCTGGCACATGGTTGGAGCACCTCCAGGGAGCCATCCCCAAGCCCTTCCTGGGGGTCCTGACTTTTGCAGCGAAAGCAGCTGGTTTCTTCCCACAATGCCAACAAGCGCATCCCAGGGAAGGCAAACATGGCAGGACTGGGAGCCTGCAGCCTTCCCCGCGGCCTGAATGGAGCCCAAGAGGCCAGCAACACAGACCACGGGACCACAGTGCTCACTAGCCTCCTGGTAGTGATATGGCTTGTCTTGGTTATTTTAAACACGATCTTAAATATGTTCTAAATTTCTGGTTTAATTCCTAGCAGGCAAAACCCTAACCCTAAACAAAAGGGACCCTCAATCATGAAGTTCGAATACCCCCAATTTCACCTCCCTAGAGACACCGTCTGTGTCCATGTGCGCACAAAAGTAACAAGAATTCACTTTCTCTGGATAGGTGCTCTAACACCCTGTAGTCTGGAAACTAGGAGTCCTCCCAAAATAGCTCAGTAAGGGGGCTGGTTGACATAGTTTGAGGTGGGTATGGCCTTCATAGGTTTAGCACGCATGAACGAGTCCATTTACCATACCAGGGAGCCTGCCTACTTCCCACGGAATTTGTTTTTAGGATTTTATTTATTTACTTGAGAGAAAAAGCACAAGGAAGGGGAACAGCAGGCAGAGGGAGAGGAAGAAGCAGACTCCCCGCCAAGCAAGGAACCCGAGGTGGGACTCGATCCCAGGACCCTGGGATCATGATCCGACTCAAAGGCAGACGCTTCACCGATGGAGCCCTTCACGCATCCCCCCACGGAATTTTTAAGGAAAATTCCATCCAAAATCATAACTGAGCTCCAAAAAGCACACCGAACAGTGTCTCTGTTTCAGAACACACCGATGCATCGAGAGGCTTCATTTCCAGCAGATGACCTTTGTTGATCCTGCCCACGTGACCACGCGTCTACACATGGGGCCACCTGGAGCAGCACTTAGGCCAGAGCTTGAGTTTGGGGGTCACGTTCGGATACAAAATGCGGTCATTGGATCATGTATTTTAAGATACAATGAAGAGACACATCTCACCGTGTGGGCCACCTGGATACAGTGTTGGGAAGACAGAGAACCTGGACATCAGACCATCTAGGAAAAGGCACGACCATCAATCCCAAGTCTGTAAAGGCTCTTGCTTTTGGACAAATGTTAAGAAAATAAGACATCTTAACATTTAGGACTGCTGCACTCTTATCTCTTCCTTTCTTCCTACAGTCTAAATGGCAGCAGACCTTGTAGGTGCCCCACGCATTCCCCTTTCTAAAAGGTCCAAGACCATCCTCCTGGTCCCGGGGTTAAAAACAAAAACAAAAAACAAAAACAAAAAAAAAAAAGAAAAAAAAAGTTGAGTCACTTCCAACTGGAAATGGGAACTGGGTCTTTTGTTACTGCTTAGCTGGAAGCCTAGGGCAGAGTTCAATGGCTCTTGTCCAAACGCCCAGTGCAGTGAGAGGCGGATCAGAAAAGCTTTAAAAGGCAAAGCAGTGGTTTGCCGCTTGGGGACGTGGGCCGCGAGCAGACCCACGGTGTGGGGAGGAGGGGGGACGGACTCCCATCTGTATCTAAAATCCTTTCTGAGAGGACAGACAGGCTGGGGCTCGCAGAGGGCCGGCAAGGAAAAGTTATGTATAAAAGATCGTCTTCTGGAACACACAGGATTCCTCTGGCTGGCACATGCCTTCATGAGGACTCTGTATTTCCACATATTTTTGTTTGTTTGTTTTAAATCAACAAGTAGAAAAAAGAGAGCACGCCATCCCAGTCTACACACCGCAAACAAGTTTTGCAAACATGTTCCTGTGTGCCCGCGCAGGGACACTACCTCCAAGGCTAAATTCCATTCCCAGATCGACCCCGTCGTGCCGGGACCAGTACGGGCTCCTAGGCAGGTGACAAGACCCGTCTCAGGGCGAAACCGCATGGATACCTGTAAGCGATGGTACTCTATGGGTCTAGGGCGCGCTCTCATTGTTCCTAAGTTTGCAAGCGGATTGAAAAGACACGTGTTGACTTCTCAGTCCCCAAGCCCGGATGCCTGCCGGTTCTTACCCTGCGTTCACTTTAATGCCTATACATGTTTTAAGAAAAACAACAACAACAACAACAACAAAAAACCGCACAAATTCCAGTGTTATCACACAAGTTAAAAGCTCCGCTCAAGAAAAACAAAGAGTCAGTTCCCTGGGTGGAGGTCTGGGAGGGTAGGGTTCACTGAAAAGCGTCTTGTTGTCTTGTTCCTACTCAGAGCCGAGGTTCTCCAAGTGGGACCCTCCCCACCTCGTTAATGGGTAGACAAAGGAATTCAGAGGCACAGTTGGCCTCTGCTGGAAGCACGTGGGGGTTGACACACACTGAAAAACCCGCTTAAAACTTCTGACGGCCCCCAGAACATAACCAGGAAAAGCTCGCTGCCGTCCAGAAACCTTACCCAGGGCACACAGGGTGCACTCACACGTGATTCTGTGTATTGTCCATACTGGGATCTTACAAGGAAGGAAGGGAGAGGAGGAAATGTGATGAAGAAAATCGTCCGGGAGGGAAAAATGCACTTGTGGGATCGCGGAGTACGAATCCAAAAAAAAAAAAAAAAAAAAAAAAGGCAACCAAAAACACACAAAAAAAGAAAAGGAACGTGTCAGTGAAAGTGGGCAGCGCTGGTCGAAGGTCAGGTGTATCTTGGCGAGGATACATGGCACGTGTGCAGCTCGCCTGGGGGGGGGTCTGCAGAGGGAGCCGACCCCCCTCGCACACTCTACCTGCACAAGTTGCGCTCAGAGCGTGGCTCTCCTCGGACGCCCGGCAGGAACGAGCTTGGCTACGAGGCCGCTCCCCACCCCCGTTCCCACTGAAAACCTTGTTTTGGGAAACACTTATTTGTCACCTAAAAATAAACTACCATGTCCGCGCCCACAGACGAGGGCTCCTGTGCGTCCCTGCGCAGCCGCGCACGCAGAAAGGCCTCCGCGACTGTGGCTGGGCAGCCCCGGGCATGCGTCTGTGGAGACCCAGGGCGCACGCCGGAGGTCCCGCGGGGCTTACCAGAGCTTGAGCGGGTCCCGACCCCGAGGCCTAGGGAGTGCGCGGCGGTGTTCCGGGCAGCGGCGCGCAGTTGGCTCCCGGCAGGCAGCGGTCCCCATAGCACCGACCGGGCTCCCCCGTGCCCCGGCCGCGCTGGGCCCCGCGGCGCCGCGGCCAGGCCTTCCGGGAAGGCCGCTGCCGCCTCACCCCCGGCTGGGGCGGAGCGGGGGGGG
>PISX010019560.1:20355-37875 GCA_004024625.1 Mellivora capensis | reverse complement strand
TGGTGTTAGTTGTGATCTCTCCCTTTTCATTCATAATTTTATTAATTTGAGCTTTCTCTCTTTTCTTTTGGATTAGTGTGGCCAATGGTTTATCGATCTTATTGATTCTTTCAAAAAACCAGCTTCTAGTTTCATTGATACGTTCTACTGTATCTCTAGTTTCTACCTCATTGATCTCTGCTCTAATCTTGATTATTTCTCTTCTTATGTGTGGAGTTGGTTTGATTTGTTGTTGATTCTCCAGTTCTTTAAGGTGTAGAGACAGCTATTGTATTCTGGACTTTTCAATTTTTTTGAGGGAGGCTTGGATGGCTATGTATTTCCCCGCTTAGGACCACCTTTGCTGTATCCCATAGGTTTTGGACCGATGTGTCTTCATTCTCATTGGTTTCCATGAATTGTTTAAGTTCTTCTTTGATCTCCTGGTTGATCCAAGCATTCTTAAGCAAGGTGGTCTTTAGCTTCCAGGTGTTTGAGTTTCTTCCAAGCTTTTCCTTGTGATTGAGCTCCAGTTTCAAAGCATTGTGATCTGAGAATATGCAGGGAATAATCTCAGTCTTTTGGTATCGGTTGAGTCCTGATTTGTGACCCAGTATGTGGTCTATTCTGGAGAAGGTTCCATGTGCACTTGAGAAGAATGAGCATTCTGTTGTTTTAGGGTGGAATGTTCTGTATATATCTATGAGGTCCATCTGGTCCAATGTTCCATTCAATGCTCTTATTTCTTTATTGATTTTCTGCTTGGGTGATCTATTACTGAGAGAGGCGTGTTGAGATCTCCTACTATAAATGTATTCATATCGATATGATTCTTTATCTTGATTAATAGTTTTCTTATGTAATTGGCTGCTCCCATATTGGGGGGATAAATATTTACAATTGTTAGATCTTCTTGGTAGATAGTCCCTTTAAGAATGAGGTAGTGTCCTTCTGTATCTCTGACTACAGTCTTTAGTTTAAAATCTAATTTATCTGATATGAGAATCGCTACCCTGGCCTTCTTTTGAGGCCCACTGGCATGAAAGACGCTTCTCCATTCCTTCACTTTCAGTCTGGGTGTATCCTTAGGTTCAACATGGGTCTCTTGTAGACAACATATGGATGGGTCCTCTCGTTTTATCCAATCTGCAACCCTGTGTTGTTTTATGGGGCGCATTTAGGCCATTCACATTGAGAGTGATTACTGATAGATACGTTTTTATTGACATTGTGTTACCTTTGAAGTCTTTCTTTCTGTAGATTGTCTCTATATTTCTGTTCAATGATATTCTTAGGATTTTTCCTATTTTATAGAACCCCCCCCCTTAATATTTCCTGCAGTGTCGGCTTGGTGGTGGCATACTCTTTTAAGCCTTGCCAGTTTTGGAAACTCTTTATCTCTCCATCCATTTTGAATGTCAGTCTTGCTGGATAAAGTATTCTTGGCTGCATGTTCTTCTCACTTAGTACCCTTAATATATCCTGCCAGTCCTTTCTGGCTTGCCAGGTTTCTGTGGACAGGTCTGATGTTATTCTGATGGGCTTTCCTCTGTATGTAAGGAGCTTCTTTGTCCTAGCTGCCTTCAAGAGGGCCTAATTGGCAATGAAGAAATCAAACTCTCTCTCTTCACAGATGGCATGATACTTTATATGGAAAACCCAAAAGACTCCATCCCCAAACTACTAGAACTCATAGAGCAATTCAGTAACGTGGCAGGATACAAAGTCAATGTACAGAAATCAGTGGCTTTCTTATACACTAACAGTGAAAATACAGAAAGGGAAATTAGAGAATCGATTCCATTTACTATAGCACCAAGAACCATAAGATACCTGGGAATAAACCTAACCAAAGAGGTAAAGGATCTGTACTCGAGGAACTACAGAACACTCATGAAAGAAATTGAAGAAGACACAATAAGATGGAAGACCATTCCATGCTCTTGGATCGGAAGAATAAACATTGTTAAAATGTCTATACTACCTAGAGCAATCTATACTTTTAATGCCATTCCGATCAAAATTCCAGCGGTATTTTTCAAAGAGCTGGAGCAAATAATCCTAAAATTTGTATGGAATCAGAAGAGACCCCAAATTGCTAAGGAAATGTTGAAAAACAAAAATAAAACTGGTGGCATCACGTTGCCTGATTTTAATACTACAAAGCTGTGATCACCAAGACAGCATGGTACTGGCATAAAAACGGACATATAGATCAGTGGAACAGAGTAGAGAGCCCAGATATGGACCCTCAACTCTATGGTCAAATAATCTTCGACAAAGCAGGAAAAAAATATACAGTGGAAAAAAGACAGTCTCTTCAATAAATTGTGCTGGGAAAATTGGACAGCTATATGTAGAAGAATAAAACTGGACCATTCTCTTACACCATACACAAAGATAAACTCAAAATGGATAAAAGACCTCAACGTGAGACAGGAATCCATCAGAATCCTAGAGGAGAACATAGGCAGTAACCTCTTCGATATCAGCCACAGCAACTTCTTTCAAAATATGTCTCCAAAGGCATAGGAAACAAAAGCGAAAATGAACTTTTGGGACTCCATCAAGAGCAAACGCTTCTGCACAGCAAAGGAAACAGTCAACAAAACAAAGAGGCAGTGCACGGAATGGGAGAAGATATTTGCAAATGACAGTACAGACATAAGGTTGATATCTAGGATCTATAAAGAACTTCTCAAACTCAACACACACAAAACAGATAGTCATATCAAAAAATGGGCAGAAGATATGAACAGACACTTCTCCAAGGAAGACATACAAATGGCTATCAGACACATGAAAAAATATTCATCATCACTAGCCATCAGGGAGATTCAAATTAAAACCACATTGAGATACCACCTCACACCAGTTAGAATGGCCAAAATCAGCAAGACAGGAACAAGGTGTGTTGGAGAGGATGTGGAGAAAGGGGAACCCTCTTACACTGTTGGTGGGAATGCAAGTTGGTGCAACCACTTTGGAGAACAATGTGGAGATTCCTTAAGAAGTTGAAAATAGAGCTTCCCTATGACCCTGCAATTGCACTGCTGGGTATTTACCCCAAAGATACAGATGTGGTGAAAAGAAGGGACATCTGTACCCCAATGTTTATAGCAGCAACGGTCACGGTCGCCAAACTGTGGAAAGAACCAAGATGCCCTTCAATGGACGAATGGATAAGGAAGATGTGGTCCATATACACTATGGAGTATTATGCCTTCCTCGGAAAGGATGAATACCCGACTTTTGTAGCAACATGAATGGGACTGTAAGAGATTATAGTGAGTGAAATAAGTCAATCAGAGAGAGTCAATTATCATATGGTTTCACTTATTTGTGGAGCATAACAAATAACATGGAGGACATGGGGACATGGAGAGGAGAAGGGATTTAAGGGAAATTGGAAGGGGAGGTGAACCATGAGAGACTATGGACTCTGAAAAACAACCTGAGGGGTTTTGAAGGGGTTGGGGGGGGAAGTGGGAGGTTGGGGGAGCCAGGTGGTGGGTATTAAGGAGAGCACTGTATTGCATGGAGCACTGGGTGTGGTGCAAAAACAATGAATACTGTTACACTGAAAAGAAATTTAAAAAAAAACAAAACAACAAAATTTAAAAAAAAACACAGGTTCACTGGAAAAGATGAAATTAAAAGTTCCTCAATCTGCGATTCTACTAAATCCCTTCTCATTATCATTACTAACTTAAAAGTGATTAATTTTGCTAGCTGCAAATATAAAATGATTTAAAATGAAACATCATATCAGTCTGTCAGAGATAGACTAAACATGATATCTGTAGTGGCTTAACAATCCTTGAAATACTGTCACCCTAATTTCCCCAACAGTATAAACAGACTCAGCCCAAATACAAAATACAGTTCTGAATTCCAAAGCTAATGAGCAGCACCAGCCTACAGGTCCCATGAACTTCAAGAAAAAGGGCCAAGGGCAGCAATGAAAATAGAAGGGCAAACATGAAAGAACACTAAGAAACCAACTATCATTGAAAATGTCAAAGCACTATAAAACAGTGACACCATAAAACAACAAATGTTTTAAGTTTCCCTTTCTCCACCACGTCTTCACTGAATGCTCCCTGTATCTACCTCTTCATCGTTTGTTAAACCTGGCTCTCCACTATAATGGACTCTTCCTTTCAAGCCTGTGCAGAAGAGCAGGCACTCTACTCTAACACACTTATGCCTTAAGGAGAGCAAAGACTTTTGCAACAGAGGATTCCCCACACCGAGTGCACATGAGTAAGTGAATGAGCACCTCTGAGTGGGGAAGCACAGTGAGCAATCAGCTCCACTTACTAATCCATTTTACTCTAACAACCTCTCCTCGTCCACTTTCATCTATCAACCGTTTAGTCATTCTCACACATTCCCTGAAAACCTTGACCCTTAAATGATAGTTTCACTTGCCATTCCATGTCAGGAGATTTCAAAATCCAAGTGGATTCACTGAGCCAACACCGTTGTCCCATAACTCATTACCTTAATCAAATTTGAAGAACGTCACCTACATTAAGCTTACCTAATGAGCTATGCCACAGATCAGTGGTGTGCATATCACAATCCTCTGGAGGGTTTGTCAATGCAGAGGCTGTTACTCCCCCATAGTTTTTGGTTCAGAAGGTCTAGAATGGGGCCCAAGAACCTGCATGTCTAGGGAGTTCTCAGTTGATACTGCTGGTCCCAACCCCAACCTGAAGAATCACAGGCTTAGATTTTCCCTGGAAATGGTTAACATTCAAACCATTCTCACTCTGTTAGCCCTTCTACTCTTTGAGATCTCACTCCCAATACATCTGCTATCCCATCATAGTGCTGCTCAAAATCTGCCTATTTGGTTTTA
Source organism: Mellivora capensis (assembly GCA_004024625.1). Lineage (NCBI taxonomy): Eukaryota > Metazoa > Chordata > Mammalia > Carnivora > Mustelidae > Mellivora > Mellivora capensis. The sequence continues at coordinate 33,029 of PISX010019560.1, read as the reverse complement.
GTTGATAATTCCTTTCATTCTACATATCTGCTGTTCTCAGTGCTGACCCCTTTCCTCAGGGCCCTTATCTACCCTTTGCCACATTTATTCTCAACAGATGACCTCAACTCTTAATTAGCAGAGAAGACAGAGCTCAGGAGGCAGAAACTACTTTATTCCCTCTGACATGCCTTCATGCTTCTCCACTTCAGTAACTAACTTCACCTCCTTCATGCTAGCCTCAGAAGAATATGCCATCTTCAGTCTAAGACATTTCTACTTACCTTCTCAGTCCTACACTCTGCCCTGGCCTCAAATCTCTGCTCCATCAAATAGCATGTGTTATGCCTATAACTTCAAACTCTCCCTTGCTGCTAGCAAAGCATATGTATTTTTAATTTGGGTAGATATCAATAGTTTGCTTTCCAAAAAGACTTTTACATCATGGCAGGAGACTGGAAGTTTTATTTCCAGAAGAGGTTAAACGGAAGAGGCATTTTGGATCAGGAATCTTAGGCCAGCTGCAAACAGAAGCACTTTACCAAGAAGGGGTCAGGTTAGGTGTTACTAAACACTGAAACTCCCAACCTTCTTTCCCTTGTTAAGCCCTGAATATCAGCAAACAGGCTTCCACTCCTAAGTGGATACTGGAAGGTTCCTTCCCGGAAAAACTGAATGGCCCAAGAAACAGCTGCAGATACTGAAAGCTGGAAATTCTCCAGTGAAATCCTGGGTCCCTACCCAATTACCCTAGCATGAGGATTCCTAGGGTGACCAGCCATCCTGTTTTGCCTAGGGCTGTTGTGGTTTTAGTACCAGAAACAATGTGTCCTGGAATATCTCAGACTATGATGGTTGGTCGCTGTAGGTGCAACCGTGGACAAGCATCAACGCTGAAGACAAAGATTTCAATTAGCTGTTTATATCTTCCTCTGAAAAATGAAAGGGTTACCAAACATCTGAGGAAAAACAAACACTAATGCACACGAAAAACTCTAAGAATGCAAGAAGCCAAAAGAAATGATAATGCACCCATGAAACAAGAGTCTATAAAAAAGAAAAAAAAAAAGCTTTTAGAATTGAAGTATATGAGTTTCTGGCTTAAAAGAGTCCACTAAAGCCTACAGTGGATGAAAAAACATCCACACCAAGGTGCCTTTCCCATAAAATTTCAGACTCTTACAACAAAGAAAAGATCTAAAATGTTCTGCCTTGCAGGGGAGCTTCAAATACAAAAGATCAAAAATCAGAATGATATTGAGACTTCTCAAAAGCAGCTCTGAACCCTAGAAAACAGCTAAACTGTCAGGAAAAATGGTCTGCATCCTAGAAGTCTAAGACATTTTCTGACATGATAGATCTTTAAAAGATTACTTCCCAAGCACCTCTTCTCAGGAAGTTCCTAGAAGATGTGCTTAAGAAATAAACCAAGAAATAAGAAAATATGGGGTCCAGGAAATGGAATCTAACCCAGGAGGAAAGTGAAAAAAATCCCCAGGATGGCCTGTACAGCAGACCCACAGGTCAGTCCATCCAGACTGGAGCCAAAGAACAGAGTTCTGGAGGACAGCTCCAAAGAAAGAAAAAAACAAGACCTGACTGATTACTCAAATGCAATAAGAGGATTTTTTCCCCATTTCCTAGAGAACAATTTTAGGATAAGTTAGTGATTCAAAAATATAAAACTATACAAATAAGACAATCATTAACCTAGGGAGAACAAACAAGAAAAAATGTACAAGAAAAGAAATGTGGTGCGCCTGGCTGGCTCAGTCAGTTAAGCGTCTGCCTTGGGCTCAGGCCATGATCCCAGGGTCCTGGGATGGAGCCTTGCGTCAGACTCCCTGCTCTGGGGAGACCCTGCCTCTCCCTCTCCTCCCTGCTCATGCTTTTTCTTGCTGTCTCTGTCTCTCTCTCAAATAAATAAATAAAATTGTTAAAAAAGAAGGAAAAGAAATGCAATCATAATACCCCACTGACTTAGTTATATATGATGTGATCCTATTTACAGTTTTACTTTTGATCTTTCAGGGTGATATAATATGCTCTAACTCACAGTGTTAAAAGCACTCTGAGTACCTACGAGCGAGCAGCTACCCCACCTAACATTCTATTGATAGTGATCCAGCAAAAGTCACAAATGATCCAGCTGCCGAATCTCAGGATAAATAAATGTTCTACAGTAAACATAATTATCTTGGAATGAGGCAGAAATAACTTAAGAAAACTGTCAAAAATGTGATAATTTTAATTACTTTAAATACAAAGAAATTTTATTTTTTTATTTATTTATAAAGATTTTATTTATTTATTTGAGAGAGAGAGCATGAAAGGAGAGAGGTCAGTGGGAGAAGCAGACTCCCAGCCAAGCAGGGGGCACGATGTGGGAATCGATCCTGGGACTCCAGGATCATGACCTGAGCTGAAGGCTGTTGTTCAACCAACTGAGCCACCCAGGCATCCCCCCGCCGCTTTTTTTTTTTTTTTTAAGATTTTATTTATTTATTTGACAGAGAGAGAGAGAGAGAGAGATCACAAGCAGGCAGAGGGGCAGGCAGAGAGAGAGGGGAAGGCAGGCTCCCTGCTGAGCAGAGAGCCCGATTCGGGGCTTGATCCCAAGACCCTGAGATCATGACCTGAGCTGAAGGCAGAGGCTTAACCAACTGAACCACCCAGGTGCCCCCACTAAGAAATTTTAAAAAGTGGATTACAAAACTATATGCATAGTATACTTCCAATTATGATTTAAAATATATATATAATAGACAACATAACATACATAATATAAATGCATAGAAGAAAAACAAAAAGCCCAGCTACTGAAGGACAAAAGGTAGTTGTTACCAATGATTTGAGTGATTTTATTTCCTTCCACACAGTTTTCTATAATTTATCAATTTCTCTTTAAAATCTGAAAAATTTACTATAACTATCTACAGTAAGACGCCTCATCCAGATTTTTAAACTTACCTGTAATTATAAAAATAAGCAGCTTAGGCTTGTTAGCTCTTGGCTCATTGAAGAGGTTAGTCCAGGGCCCACATTTTAGAACCTGGGTTTCAACTCCACAGCATAAAACAAATTCTTCATGCACAGGAACTTCTTCCTTGGTTTCCGAGTCCATTTCTAAATAAGAGGGGTAAAAACAATATAGTGAGTTGCTAAAAGGCAAAGCTTTGAGTCAAAGGCAATATTCAAGATTTTTTAAAAAGGCAAATTTCAGTATACACAAGCAAATACAGGAGGTATAAGACTAGTCAACTATTCTAGATTATAGGATGACACACATGCGCAAAATTAAACAAACCACAAGAGTAAGGAGAAATAGGGAGACATGTCTTCAGTGAACTGAAAGACTCAATGGGAGTGTGAACCAAGGTCAGGTTAGCCAGCGGGGCTGCCTGACATCCTACAGTGTCGAGGATAGTGCTTGCACCAAAGAATTAACTAGCCCAAAAAGTCAACAGTGCCGAGATTGAAAAAATACCCTGCTCTAGTGCCAAGGTGTCTATAGGATACAGCTTTCTCCAGTATTTGGCTGGTCCTTCACTAGCTCTCTGTTCGGGCAGCAACAGCATTAATACAGCAAGAGTCCCAGGGAACACAGGTGTGTACCTCAGGCCCTTCCAACACAGGAGCCACCTGCTCCTGACCTCACACCGGAACCAGCTCCCTGATTCGCTCTCTATAACCTCTCACCAGTCTTGGTTCACCTGCCAACACAGTGAATGCTGACCAGCTCCGGTGCAGGCAACCACCAAATTTCCCTACCACATACCTGCAACCACACCTTCTTCAATGAGATCGAAACCCATACTCTATGTTTGTCCTTTCCTGGGTACTCTCCCTCAGCCCTAGGGTATCTTTAGAGTTTTCCTTATACAGTAACTTTAGAGTTTCTCTTCTTCCACAGCTTAGTAATTCCTTATGTTAGATTAACTATTTAAGTTACCGTGTGGTTTCCGTCTCCTGAATGGATCTAGACTAACATATCTTTCATTGATTATCCAAATTTTTCTCTTCAAATCTTTGCCATTTTAGAAGTAGCTCTAATTCTACTTCCTACTTGAAGTCTTCCCTGAACACCTCAAATAAAGGAAAATTCCTCTTCCTCTAAGCTCACAGTACCTGTCATTATCATTAGTCAACAGTGGTAAAGGTAGCCAGGTAAACTTTACCTAGTAATCTGTACACTTGTTATTCATGTCTTTCAAAGCATAACAGTCAACAAATCGACTGCAAGTACCACCCATTCCTCCCCTGACTGACCCCTACCTTAAGGTAAACATAATGGTAGCTAGAATGTAGTGACACCAGAGGTTCCACATTGAGAATGGCCTTTGGGAAGCAATCTGGCAGAATGGGGCAATATCCGTAAGACATAAACTTTGACTCAACAATTTTGGGGAAACAAGTTGAAAAAGGAAACCTAAAATATTTTTTCAAAGAATAAATGCATGGAATGCTCTTTACAACACTGAAGAGCTAAAAAAACTTCAATGGTCATTATTGGGAGAACGGTTATATAAATTATGATAATTCATTATACAGACACTAAACATGCTATATATGACTCAACATTAAGGGGAATAATTAGATAAATTATAGTTAAATCTTCTGATCACTATTATGTTCAATCAAAACTTCTCAGCTCTGCTAAATGGTGATAATTTCTCCATCTGCTTTCTAATATTTCTAACACCTCACTTCTCTAGTCAGATATTATGTTGCCTCATTCACTTTCTTCAGTTAAGCCGTTATTACCATCTTTTTATTGCATTTAGGAATGAAGAAGAAATAAACATATTCCAACCTCCATATGTGACCAAAAGTCTAAAACCCTCCTAAATAAAACTACTCAGAAAATAATAAAATTCTCACTCAACTTTATTTAAAATAAATAAAAGTATCACCTCACATTTCCTTAAGGACTTACTTTTAGTTTACTAATATATGTCACTGTAGTACAATCTCTTGAACTGTCAAAAAATACATTTATAAAGGTCTTATGACATTTATAAAATGTTGGAAACAATATTAGATTTAGCTGTTCTATACTGCCTTCTAGTAAAACACCATCAGAGAAGACAGTGGCTAAACTGAATACTTGAACCAGAAGAGAATCTCAAGTTATGAACTATATTCAACTCATAAACACTTAATGTTAAGTAAATAATGTCCGGGAGTTTGACAAGCCACAAAATTAATGAGAATTCAAACAGATATGAAACTCAAACGCAGTCTATAGAGTTTGAAAAACAAACAAAAAGTGACTACACCTCTAAAACACCTCAAATAAAATACAGCTGGGAAACACAGAGTAAACCTGTATATTATAAAACAACTTTTTATTTTACTTCACTCATGTTTCTGAATCAATCCTACACTGCCCCAAAAAACAAAACAAAAAAAGGACAAAGGAAAGCTTAGAGTATGAGAATTCAAATTCTTCCTTACCTAATAATCCAAGGTAATTCAGTCTGGAAACAAGTGTCTGATGAAGAAGGGACAATGTGTTCTAATTATATAATATACTAGAGGTTGATGGCCCCACCTACAGTCACGGCCTACAAGCAATCTCCAATGAAATCAGTGTTGATAAACATCGAGACTTAGGTGGGATAAAAACCAAATGTGGCTACAATGTATACAGCTAAAGCAAGCCTCACTTAAAATAGGTATTCATCTGTTGATACTGATGAGTTTAATTTTATTTAGTAAAAAATTTTTTCTGATTAAACCTCACACAAACCAAGACAATATAAAAAACAGAAAAGCATTTGGTGAGTATGAATTTTAGAGGTTCAAATTTATAATCTTTATTTATTACAAAGTCAGCCAGTGAAAACAATGAGGCTATACTAATGACCACAAATACCTGAAATTGGAGTTATGAGTCTCATTTAGCTTTGGCATCCAAATCCAAATAATGTGTGCATTTCATTTTGGCTACTCGATTAAGAATTCTGCTTTATTTATCCATGTAAGAAAGGTTTTTTGTTTGTTTTTAAATATAAAATCACAATTTAGTTTAGCTGGTAGCAAAGGCTCATCAAGCCATTCAAAGATTAATGAATATATATCTATTTAGTGAAACACACATATGCACATGCACACATATGTATGGTTCTCAACACCTGAATGATCTTTTTAAGTGAACATATATTATTTGTTTCAGTACAGGTATGTAATTCATCAGTCTTACACAGTTCACAGCACTCACCACAGCACATACCCTCCCCAGAGTCCATCACCCAGCCACCCCATCCCTCCCATCCCCCTCCCCTCCAGCAACCCTCAGTTTGTTTCCTGAGATTAAGAGTCTCTTATGGTTTGTCTCCCTCTCTGGTTTTGTCTTGTTTCATTTTTCCCTCCCTTCCCCTATGATCCTGTCTTGTTTTTCAAATTCCTCTTATCAGTGAGATCTAAGACAATTGTCTAAGAAAGTTTTTTTTTTTAAACTTGTGTAATATAAATCAAAACCACAATGAAATAGCATCTCACACCCGTCAGAATGGCGAAAATTAACAAGTCAGAAAATGTTAGGTTGCTCCCGCAGACGATGGTAAGAAAAAGAGGCTATGAGGCAAATGGATCCGAGAGATGAACTTTATTGCAAGCACCCTCGGATGAGGTTCCGCGACTCACAAGAAAGAGAGAGAGAAGAATAGTGAGTTGGGGAAGTCACGCTGGGAGGGAGTTGGCGAGGTCCTTTTATTGGGGTGAAGTAGTGGTAATCGGAGGGTATGGGGTGGGGAAAGTGTATCGGACCAGAATATGGCATGGGCTTGAGTCCAATGGCAAGGTATGTGGTGATCGGAAGGCATGGGGCTGGTGAAGTCCGTGATGGGCAGTTCCCAATTGGGAAGTTCCTGGGTGGAGAGTTTCAGTCCCCTGACAGTGATGTGGAGGCCACCGTGAGGGTGGCGGGAAAGTCCACCATCTTGGAGAGGGTTGGCAGGAAGATCCGCCATTTTGGAGCCCCAGTTTCCCAGCAGTCCATCATTCCGACCTCTTTATATTTATATTGGTGTCAGGGGGTGTTGACTTTGCTCTGGCTGCTTCCTGCTGGCAGTGGGACGTTGTCGTAGAGGCCATTGGAAGTGGGCAGGGGGGAATAGGGCTGTAGGAGGAGTTGGTTGACTGATATCCTGGTCATTTCCTGCAGGTGCTCCTGTAAGCAGCGTATAAGGCAGGGATCGATAGAGATTAACAGGAGGAGTATACAGAGGGGCCCTGCCAAAGGGAGGAGCCAGGTTACCCAGGCTTGGAGGTTTAAGCCCCAAGTAGAGTCATCTTGATGCCTTGCTCGAATCCGGTCCTTGAGTTCCTTGACTTTGGAGGTGACTATGCCCGACTGGTTGACGAAGTAGCAGCACTCTTCGCTCAAGTAGAGGCATGTTCCCCCTTTCTCGGTGGTGAGGAGATCCAGGCCGTGTCAGTTTTGCAGGGTGACAGCAGCTAAGCTGGTGATTTGAGTCTGTAGGGCGGTGAGGGAGTCTGCTATTCATTCCATGTCCTCGTTGAGTGCCTGGGAGAGCCGATGACTGAGTATGGTAAGGAATGTGTAGTTTCCAGATGTTGAGACTTTCAGCCACTTGCTGGGTTATGCTGGATATGAAGGTGGGCCCATTGTCCGACTGGAGGGTTCGGGGCAGCCCAAAACAGGGGATGATGTGTTCAATAAGGATCGAGGCCACGACGTCTGCCGTCTTGCGGGCCGTGGGAAAGGCCTCTATCCAGCCTGTAAATGTGTCAACCAAGGTTAGTAGGTAGTGAAGGGTTTTGTGGCAGGGCATGTGGGTGAAGTCCAGTTGCCGGTCTTCTCCCGGCTGGTGGCCCCGCAATTGGTGGTTAGGTCCTGGCCTGCGGATCCATCCTTGTGCATTGACAGCTGAACAGACAGCACATGCCCTGTGAACGGTTTCAATGACCTTGGACAGGGAAGGGTGATAGAAGAGAGGTTGTAAGAAGTGGAACAATGCCTTGGGGCTGATATAGAGCGACTGGTGAATTTCTGTGACCAAGGTGTGAGCCAGGTTTTCAGGTATGGCAATGCAGTTCTGGATGTGTATCCACCCTTTTTCCCCCAGTTTACCTCCCAGCTTTTGGAGTGCTAGCGTCTCCTCCTCGGTGTAACAAGGTTGGTGTGCAGTGTTGAGGAAGAGTATAGGGGCAGGAGTGGCGCTAAGGGCCGTCTGCCTGGCCACCGTATCAGCCTTGTTGTTGCCTAGGGAGATCGGGTCAGAGGTAAATTTGGTGTCCCCGGCAGTGGCCAATGGCGACCTTGGTGGATAGGCGTAGGGCCTCAGGGAGCCTGGCAATGAGCGGCCCATTTATGATAGGGGTGCATTTGGTAGTCAGGAATCCCCTTTCTTGCCAAATAACTGTGTGAGTGTGGGATATGAGGTAAGCTTATATGGAATCAGTGTAAATCGTGACTCGCTGTCCCTTGGACAAGTGGAGTGCTTGGGTTAGAGCTATCAGCTCCGCCTTCTGGGAAGTAGTCCCAAGAGGAAGGGGGGCTGCTTCAACAACCACCTCAGAGGTAACTACGGCGTAGGCGGCGTGGCGCAGGCCATCTGGGGCCAGAAGGGAGCTGCCATCCACAAACAGGATGCGATCAGGGTTAGTCAGGGGTTGATTGGAGAGTCCAGGGTAAGAGGGGGTAAAGGCCTCCAGGAGTTGAAGACAAGAGTGAGAAGGGCCAGAGGTAGGTGAGGGTGCAGGCAGTAAAGTTGCAGGGTTTAAGCGGGGGGAGACGGACAAAGATATTTGAGGGTTTTCGATGAATAATAAATGGAACAGCTGCACCCAGGAGGGAGTCAACTGGGCCAGAGACCGATGGCCAAGGAGGTCCATGAGTCGGTGGGGGGAGTAGACTGTAAGAGGCCATCCTAGGGTCAGTTTTAGGGCCTCCTTAGTGAGGGAGGCTGTGGCAGCCAGTGCCCTGAGACAAGGTTGCCAACCCCGGGTGGTGGGGTCTAACTGCTTGGACAGGTAGGCCACTGCCCTATATGTAGGTCTGGTGGGCTGGGCCAGAAGATGAACGTTCATCTGTGAAGAGATGGAACGGTTTAGTAGGGTCTGGGAGGGCCAGAACTGGCCCTTTGATGAGGTAGTCTTGGAGTTTCGAAAATCCGTGCTGGATTGAGGTAGGATCAGTTAAGGGACCCTGGGGGGTTTCCTTAGCCGGGCCAGGATATAGTATCCTGGTATAAAGGCCGGGCCAGGATATAGTATCCTGGTATAAAGGCCAGGCTAGGATAGAGAAGTTCGGAATCCAGTGTCTAAAAAGCCCCACGAGTCCCAGGAAGGAGAGTATCTCATCTGCGTTCTGGGGGGGGGGGGGGGGGTTGCAGTTCTTGGAGGAGGCGAATACGGTCTTCAGTTAGGGATTTAGAGGTAGGAGTCAGAGAGATCCCTAGATATGTGACTGATGGGGTACATAGCTGGGCCTTAGATGGGGTGACTCTATACCCCCTAGCTCCCAGGAAGTTCAGTAGGGTAGATGTATATTCCTGGGAGGTAAGGAGGGAAGGGCTACAGAGAAGCAGGTCATCTACATACTACAGCAGGGTACTGGTCTCCAGGAGGCATTCCCAGAGGTCGGCCGCCAGGGCCTGGCCGAAAATGTGGGGGCTGTCTCTAAACCCTTGTGATAGGACTGTCCAGGTAAGTTGCCCAGAAATATGGGTGTCAGGGTCTTCCCAGGTAAAGGCGAACAGGAAATAGGAGTCAGGATGCAAGGGAATAGTAAAGAATGCATCCTTTAGGTTGAGTACCGTGAAATGGGAGGTGCCAGGAGGGATGTGAGACAGCAGGGTATAGGGGTTGGGGATGACAGGGTGGAGTGGGATGATGGCTTCATTAATGAGCTGTAGGTCCTGTAAGCCAATAAGCCCCTGATGGCTTTCATACAGGCAGGATGGGGGTATTGCAGGGGGAGTTGGTAGGGATGAGAAGGCCCTGCTGCTTTAGGCGGTCTATTATAGGTTTGAGACCCCGACAATGGATCAGGGAGATGGGGAACTGAGCCCTAGAGGGGTATGTGGAGTTATCCTTTAACCGGATATGAACTGGACTATGGTGGGAGGTGACGATGCATTTGGATGTGTCCCAAACTTGGGGATTAACGGCGGGTAGGTCTGTTGGGATGGGAGTTGGAGGAGAGGGGAGGAGTGGCAGTAGGAGACACTCCGAGGCTAAAGGGAAGGGAGAAAGGCGGATGGTGGCCTGCAGTTTTTGGAGAATATCTCTTCCCAAGAGGGGCACTGGGCAGGTGGGGATTATGAGGAATGAATGGGAGAAAGGAAAACCATCCAGGCTGCAAATAAGAGATTGGGTCATCCTAGGGGAAGAGGAGGTGCCGTCGATCCCCATCACTGCGACTGGTGAGATATGTGTGGATCCCGAGTAGGATGGCAGGACTGAGTAGGTAGCCCCCGTGTCCAGCAGAAAGGAGATGGACTTACCCGCTACCTGGAGCGTTACCCTGGGCTCGGCTTGGGTGAGGGGGGTATCTGAGTCCGGGCTCCATCAGTCATCCTCCAGCCCGAGTAGCTGGAAAGCAGGACTTGCCATTCAGGGTTTCTTCCGCATAAAGGCGCCGAGGATCCCCTAAGGCTAGGACAGTCCAACTTCCAGTGTCCCATCAGGTGACACTGAGGGCACGGCTTCGTGGGTGCCTTTGGGTTAGGACATTGACGGGCCCAGTGCCCTTTGGCATCACATTTAAAGCATGCCCCCAGAGGGGCACATCTGGTTGCCCCTCGTTGCTGATTCCCGGAACCAGCTGGCTGCAGGGCCGCCACCAGGGCCTGGGTTTGTAATTGGACTTTCTGCTGGAGTTGGGCTTGCTGTTTGAGTTTGGCTGCCTCCTCTCAGGAGTTAAAAACCTTAAAGGCCATTTTCACCAAGTCAGAGATGGGAGTCTGGGGGCCCTCCTCTGCCTTTTTAAATTTCTTTCTGATGTCCGGCACTGATTGAGAAATAAAGTGGGGGGAGGTTAAGGAAGATGGTGGAGAAGTAGCAGCTGAGACTACATCAGGTAGCAGGAGATCAGCTAGATAGCTTATCCAACCATTGCGAACACCTACAAATCCAATGGGAGATCAAAGAGAGGAAGAACAGCAATTCTGGAAACAGAAAATCAGCCACTTTCTGGAAGGTAGGACTGGCGGAGAAGTGAATCGAAAGTGACGGGAGGATAGACCGCGGGGGAGGGGCCGGCTCCCGGCAAGCAGCGGAGCAACAGAGCACTAAATCGGGACTTTTAAAAGTCTGCTTCATGGAGGGACATCGCTCCAGAGGCTAAACCGGGGTGAAGCCCATGCGGGGTCAGCATGGCCCCAGGTCCCGCAGGGTCACAGAAGGATCGGGGGTGTCTGAGTGTCACAGAGCTAGCAGGTATTGGAGCGGGGAAGCCGGCTACAGAGACAGAGCCGAGGAGTAAGCTCTCAGCTCAGGGTTACCTTGAACCAGTGGCAGGCTGGGTGAGCTCAGAGCGCGGCCAGAGGCGAGGGAGATGGAAGTAGCCGGGGCTTTTCTCTGAGGAGTGGGGCCCCGAAATCTCAGCTCTTCCGGGCCGGAGACTGGGAGGCCGCCATTTTCATTCCCATCCTCCGGAACTCTACGGAAAGCGTTCAGGCAACAAAAGCTCCCGAAAGCGAAACTGAGCGGATTACTTAGCCCGGCCCCTGGTAAGGGCGGTGCAGCTCTGCCTCGGGCAAAGACACTTGAGAATCACTACAACAGGCCCCTCCCCCAGAAGATCAACAAGAAATCCAGCCAAGACCAAGTTCACTTAACAAGGAGAGCAGCGGAACTCCAGAGGAGGAGAAAACAAAGCGCGGAATTCATAGCTTCCTCACCATGATTCTTTAGTCTTGCAGTTAATTCAATTTTTTCTTTAAAGGGCATTTTCCTAGGGTCTTTGCCACCCTTTTAGTATTTTATTTGCTCCTTCATATACTCTTATCTGGAAAAAATGACAAGGCGGAAAAACTCACCACAAAAAAAAAAAAGAACAAGAGACAGTACCGAAGGCTAGGGACCTAATCAATACAGACATTGGGAATATGTCAGATCTAGAGTTCAGAATGACGATTCTCAAGGTTCTAGCTGGGCTCGAAAAAGGCATGGAAGATATTAGAGAAACCCTCTCTGGAGATATAAAAGCCCTTTCTGGAGAAATAAAAGAACTAAAATCTAACCAAGTTGAAATTAAAAAAGCTATTAGTGAGGTGCAATAAAAAATGAAGGCTCTTACTGCCAGGATAAATGAGGCAGAAGAAAGAATTAGTGATATAGAAGACCAAATGACAGAGAATAAAGAAGCTGAACAAAAGAAGGACAAACAGCTACTGGACCACGAGGGGAGAATTTGAGAGGTAAGTGACACCATAAGACGAAACAACATTAGAATAATTGGGATTCCAGAAGAAGAAAGAGAGAGGGGAGTAGAAGGTATATTGCAGAGAATTATTGTAGAGAATTTCCCTAATATGGCAAAGGGAACAAGCATCAAAATCCAGGAGGTGCAGAGAACCCCCCTCAGAATCAACAAGAAGAGGTCCACACCTCGTCACCTAATAGTAAAATTTACAAGTCTCAGCGACAAAGAGAAAATCCTGAAAGCAGCCCGGGAAAAGAAGTCTGTAACATACAATGGTAAAATTATTAGATTGGCAGCA